>JAJJLH010002069.1:0-57562 GCA_023806865.1 Isotricha sp. YL-2021a
ACAATAAAATAAAACTTGAATATATATTTTTATTTTCTTCTTTATTGATACTAATATCATTTTTTGTTCCAAAAATAAATGTATATGAATTTCCTAAAATATACAATAGTTTTTTTGATAAAAATATAGAAGAAACTAATTTTATAAATAATAAATTAAAAGAAAAAAAAATATATAAGGATAAAAATTTTAAAAGTGATGAAATTATAGTTAAAGGTTATGATAAATTAAAAAAATTTAATATAACAATTTTTCATGAAGATTTATATAAAAACGAATATTTTGATAATTATACTAATGAAATGTATGATAGTAAAATGATAAATCTTGAAGAAATAATTGATAAAATAAAAATAGGTATAAAAACAAATCCATCTGATCCTTTATTAGATATAAATAATATTTTTTTTACAAATAACAATAAAATAATAATACAACATATAAATATTAATTACAACGATATAGATTCTAAAATTAATAGAATAGGTCTGTCAGGATATATATTGATAAAAGAATAAAATTAAGATTTAATTTTTAAAAAATATTATACGAGGAGGTAAAGTATAAAATATTTATACTAAATGATTTATAAATATGTTATACAAATTTTTATGAATTTAAAAAAAGTTTTATTGATAATTTTAGGAATTATCACAATAATAAGTGGTTTTTTTTGTTTATTAAATCCAGTATTAGTATTTTTACAATTGGGATATATTGTTGGTGTGTTTATATTGTTTGATAGTATTGGAAATATTATTGCTTATTTTGATTCAAGACAATATATGCAGATATCTGGGTGGTATTTGTTTAATGCAATTGTGTCTCTATTTTTTGGATTGCTTATAATTATAAGTTTAAGAATGCAAATGGCTGTAGATGTAGTTATTGCTTATATGGCATCTATTTGGTTATTAATAGCAATAGGTGGGTAGTTATTTTAATTTCTGGAATATTTATAATACTATTTGGAATTTTATGTTTTGTAAAACCTGTAGTTATGTCAAGCTTGATAGGGACAATTTTATCACTTGCTATAATATTTGTAGGTGTAAATCTTATAACTTTTGGCAGTTATTATTAATTAAATTTAATATTTAAAAGATAGTTTTATCTTTGGCTCTCTATACTTGATTTATATAAAAATTTAAAATATAATATACTTATGTAAAAATGTAATAATACCTAAGAGGTTTTATATGGAAAATAATGATAAAAATAAAAATCAAAATAATATATCGCAGACAATTCTTGGCATACTTATAGCATTATCATTTACTTTTTTTATATGGTCAATGTTATTTCAAGGTGGTGTAAGTCAAGCAAGTGATACTTCTGAAATATCATATGATGAATTTCTTCAAAAAGTAAATGATGGTAGTATTTACAAAGTAGAAATCGGAGAAGAAATAAAAGCATTTGAAAAAATTGATGCTAAAAATGAAATACAGCCAAATGATATTACAAGTATATTATTAAATCATGATAAAGTTTATATAGTTGTCAAAGTTCCAGATCCAGAGTTAATAAAAAGATTAGTTGATAAAGGTGGTATAACTATAATAGGTAGAAGAGCAAGTATCATGAAAGAGATAGTTCTTGGATTTATACTTCCTTTTGGAATAATATTTTTGCTTATGAGTTTTCTTGCAAGAAGAGTTTCAAGCATGGGTGGCGGAATAATGGGAGTTGGGAGAAGCAATGCAAAAAGATATATGCAAAAAGAAACAGGAGTGACTTTTGATGATGTAGCAGGAGAAGATGAAGCAAAAGAGAGTTTAGTTGAAATTGTAGATTTTTTACATAATCCATCTAAATATACAGTAGTAGGAGCAAAATTACCAAAGGGGGCTTTACTTGTAGGACCTCCAGGAACAGGAAAAACACTTCTTGCGAAAGCAGTTGCAGGAGAAGCAAAAGTTCCATTTTTTTCTATGTCTGGAAGTGATTTTGTAGAAATGTTTGTCGGTGTAGGTGCATCAAGAGTAAGAGATTTATTTAAACAAGCTAAAGCATCTGCTCCTTGTATAGTTTTTATTGATGAAATAGATGCACTTGGTAAAGCAAGAGATAGTAGAGGTGGAGCTGATAGTGAAAGGGAGCAGACATTAAATCAATTGCTCTCAGAAATGGATGGCTTTGAAATAAATCAAGGAATAATGGTCATGGCTGCAACAAATAGACCAGAGATTTTAGATCAAGCACTACTTAGACCTGGTAGATTTGATAGAAGAATTATTGTAGAGAAACCAGATCTCAAAGGTAGAATTAATATTTTAAAAGTGCATGCAAAAGATGTAAAAATTGGAAATGATGTAGATTTTGAAGAGATAGCATTGTTAACTTCAGGTGCAGTTGGAGCTGATCTTGCAAATATGATTAATGAAGCAGCAATAACTGCTGCTAAAGAAAAAAGAGATAATGTAACACAAAATGATTTAAAAGAAGCAGTTGAATTGGTATTTGTAGGCAAAGAAAAAAAGGATAGAGTGTTGTCAAAAGAAGAAAGAAAAATTGTTTCTTATCATGAAGTAGGGCATGCTCTTGCTTCTGCATTACAAAAACATACAGAGCCAGTTCAAAAAATTACTATAGTCCCAAGGACATCTGGAGCACTTGGATATGTTTTGCAAAGTCCAGAAGAAGAAAAGTTTTTGAATACTAAAAAAGAGTTAGAGGAGCAACTTGTAATATCACTCGCTGGTAGAGCTGCAGAAGAAATTGTTTTTGATACTATTACTACAGGTGCAGCAAATGATATTGAACAAGCAACAAAACTTGCAAGAAGTATGGTCACTCAATACGGTATGAGTAAAAAATTTGGTTTGATGGGCCTTGCGACAAGAGAGAGTTTGTATTTAAATAATGGTTTATCTATGGAATGTGGAGATGATACTGCTACTGCAGTTGATGAAGAAGTAAAATTAATGCTTGATAATGCATATAAAACTTCTATACATTTATTAAAAAAACATAGAAAAGCTTTAGATCAAATCGCTGCATATCTCATAGAGAAAGAGACAATAACAGGAAAAGAATTTATGGAAATATTTACTAAAATAACAGGGATAAAAGAAGTAAAGAACAATAGAATAAGTGAAAAAAAAGAGAGGAAATAGAGATGAAGATAAAAAGAATTATATCATTTGCATTGGCATTTTTAATGTTAACAGTACAAATTGCATATGCTGATACTGTAGTTTTGTCAAATGCACCAAATAATAATAGCAATTTAAATAATGGTGTTGTTAGTTCAAGTGTTATGGTAGGAACACAAAATAGTATTTATAATGGTCCAGCTGCAATTCCATCAAATGGAACTATTCTTGGTGGTTATTCAACTGTTAATACATTTACAAATACTAATGTAAATAATAATGTAAATAATAATGCTTTTTCTACAAAGCCAAATTATACATCTAATAATTATATAGGACCAAATACACAAACTGTTTCTTCTCCAAGAGCTAATGATTTATTACTTTCATCAAGCACATCAAAAGTTATAGGAAATGGAACTCCTAATACACCGGGAGAAGGAGTGTCTTATACAAAACCAGTAGCAAGAGATCTTATTTCTCCTGGATCTGAATATACAGTTGAAAATAATACTTATGGACCTAATCAAATAAATGTAACTGGATCTTCTGCACCTGGTGTCAGTGGTGCTACTCAAGTTAATCCATCAACAGTTACTACAACGAATAGTGCTACAGGAAGACAATATCCTGTTACAAGTACTCAACAAACTGCAACTTCACAACAACAGACAACAACAAATAATACAAATGTAGTTAATTCAAATCAACCTATAACTTATACTTTAAATGATGGATTTTCTGCAAGTAAACCAAGTATATCTGCACCAAGTGCTATACTTGTAAATTCAAATTTAAAACAAATCTATTTTCATAAAAATGGTTTAACACTTCAAGCACCAGCATCACTTGTAAATTTAGTAACAGCATATTTACTTATAACGCATAAAGGACTTGAAGATCAGTTACTTGTTAGTGCAAGAGCTGTAAATAATCTTGAAAGTGGAGCATCAACTGCTGGACTTAGAGCAGGCGATACAATTTCTGTAAAAGATGCTATAGGAGCAATGTTTACAAAATCATGTTGTGATGTTGCAAATGCAGTTGCAGAAAATGTTTCAGGTTCTATTGAAAATTTTGTAACTCTTATGAATCAAACAGTTAAAAGTTTTGGATGTAATAATACAAATATAGTAAATCCTACAGGCCTAAATAATGATTTACAAGTTACAACAGTTTTAGATATGGCTATAATTATGGATAAGATTACAGAGATACCACAGTTGACACAATTTTTGTCTTTAACAAAATATACACTTCCTGCAACAAGTCATAGAAAATCTTTAGTGTTATATTCAAAAAATACAATTATTGCAGAAGGTAGTTCTAATCATTATCAAGGTGTAGTTGCAAGCCGTTTAGGTTATACAAGTAAAGCACTTTATACGATTGCAAGTGTCCTTGTTTATAATAATGTAAAATTTATTGCTGTAGTTTTACATGCAAATGGAACACAGTTTTCTGATACAAAAAAATTATTTAATTATGCAAAAACAATTTTCCCAGAAGCAGCAGCAAGAAGTCAGACAAGTGTTGGAACTTCATTTGGACAAGGAACAAGTGTTGCAAATACAACAGCTAATACAAATGCTGGGAGCATTAGTGCGAGTGCAAATGCACAAGGTGGAAGTTGGCAAAAAGATGGGAATGGTTGGTATTATGTAAAAGCAAATGGGCAAAGAGCAGTAAATGAATGGTTAGATATTGCAAATAAAAGATATTGTGTAGATGCAAGTGGATATATGATAACAGGGTGGAGAGATTTTACAAATGGCAAAAGGTATTTTTTTGATAACACTACAGGTGAGTTAAAAATGAACACTTGGATAAATACTGCAAATGGAGCTTTTTATTTACAAGCAGACGGCTCTCTTGCAAAAGCAGATCCAGGTAGCACAAAAAATATAACTACTGCTGTAGGTGTTTATACAATAGATGATAGTGGAAAAGCAATAGCAAAAGTTTCATAAAGGTAGGTGTTATCATGGATATGTTAAATAGAATTAATGCAAAAAATGTATATAGGAATTTGTCAATACCAAGACTTATAGAAGATGCAATATTAAAAGGTGAAGGTATTCTTACAGATACGGGAGCTTTAGCTGTAAAAACAGGTAAATATACAGGACGATCTCCAAAAGATAAATATATAGTTGATACTAAAAAAATTCATGATGATATTTGTTGGGGTAATGTAAATAGACCTATAGATAAGGAAAAATATGAAAAAATTAAAAATGATATGATTTCATTTTTAAAAAATAAAAATATTTATGTATTTGATGGTTTTGCTGGTGCAGATAAAAAGTATCAAAAGAAAATAAGAATCATTAATGAGATGCCATCACAAAATTTATTTATACATCAATTATTAATAAGACCTACAGATGATGAATTGAAAAATTTTAATGAACCAGAATGGGTAATACTTGTTGTTCCATCATATAAATGTGATTATAAAAAATTAAATATTAATTCAGAAGCAGCTATAATAATTGATTATGAAAATAAAGAAGCAATAATTGCAGGAAGTGGATATAGTGGAGAAATCAAAAAAACAGTATTTAGTATAATGAATTATGTTTTACCAATAGAAAATAACATTTTGCCTATGCACTGTTCTGCAAATATGGATGAGAAAACAAAAGAGACAGCAGTATTTTTTGGATTATCAGGAACAGGTAAAACTACACTTTCAGCAGATCCTAATAGAAAATTAATAGGAGATGATGAGCATGGTTTTTCTGATTATGGAATTTTTAATATAGAAGGTGGCTGTTATGCAAAATGCATAGATCTAAAAGAAGAAAATGAACCTGAAATTTTTGGAGCAATAAAATTTGGCTCCCTTCTTGAGAATGTAGTTGTTGATATAAAAACGAGAAAAGTAGATTATTCAAATAGCAGTATAACTGAAAATACAAGAGTTGGATATCCTGTTGAATACATTTCAAATTCACAAATTCCAGGATATGGTGGGATACCAAAAGTTATAATATTTTTGACAGCTGATGCTTTTGGTGTTCTTCCACCAATTTCTAAATTAAATAGAGAAGCTGCAATGTATCATTTTATTACTGGATTTACTTCAAAACTTGCAGGAACTGAAAGAGGAGTAACTAAACCTGAACCTACTTTTTCTACTTTATTTGGTGAACCATTTATGCCACTTTCACCAGAAAAATATGCAAATATGCTTGGTGAAAAATTAGATAAATATAATACAAAAGTTTATTTGATAAATACAGGATGGAGTGGTGGACCATATGGAGTAGGAAGTAGAATAAAGCTAAAATGGACAAGAGCAATGGTTAGTTCAGTTCTTAATGGAAGTATAGAAAATTCTAATTTTGTTCATGATGAGAGATTTAATGTAGAAATACCTATTAGTATAGATAATGTTCCATCTGAGATATTAGAACCAAAAAATACTTGGGAAAATAAAAATGATTATGATGAAGCTGCTAATAAATTAGCAAGTATGTTTATAGATAATTTTAATAAAAAATATCCACATATGTCTATTAATATTAAAAATGCAGGACCTAAGGTTATAATTTAAAATTCATTTTGCGTGAAGTTGCCATTTATATCTTCTATGTGAATGACAACTCCTTGGATATCGGACAGTTTAAAATGAATAGTTCCTGTTGCTCTGTCAATGTATGATGGTTCAATTTTGTCATTGTCTTTAGTCAAAGCATAAATTTTATTATAATTAATTCCTGATTCATTATCTATAATATTGAAAGAAAGGGTTTCTCCTACATAAGTGATAGTTGACATATCTATAGTTGGAGGATTTTCATCTATATCATCTACTGTTGCATAAGTAGTTGAAGTTGTTTGATTTAGTGCTGTAGCTGATATAAGATAAGTTCCATTGCTTTTGACAGAGACAGTATAGTTGTCACCTGCTTTTTTATATTGATATTCATTATCATCTCTTTTTATAGATATATTCACTATAGGTAGGGCACAGTCAATTGTAAAATCTATATTAGCAGTTGTGTGATTATTGTATGAAGTAGATTTGATAGTAATTTTAGGAGAACTTACAAATAAAAATAAAATTAGTCCATTTATAGCTACATATGGAAAAAGAAAACCCAAAAAAAATCTTGCGATTATTTCTACGATTGTTATATTTGGTTGTGAAATAGTTTTTCTTTTTATCATTTTAATGATTATAACAAAACTATATTTAAAAGTAAAGGAGAGGTATGAGAGAAAAGTTAGAGGCACTTGGGCTTGATGAGATAAAAAAATTGGCAAAGTCAAAAAATATAAAAACATCTGGAAAAACAAAAAGTGAATTGATAGATGAACTTTTATTGATTCATGAAAGTGAGAAAGATAAAAACACTGAAGAAGTATGTGAAGGTATTTTGGAGATAATGGATGAAGCTAAATGTGGATTTCTAAGAAGTGAGAATTTTTTGCCAGGAAATGATGATGTGTTTGTATCTATTCACCAAATAAGGAAATATAATTTAAAAACTGGAGATGTGATTAGATGTTATAAAAAACATATATCTGAAACTGATAGATATCCAGCACTTACTCAGATTTTGTTAGTAAATGGCAATTCAATAAATGATATCATAAATAGACCAAGATTTGAAAAACTAACTCCAATATATCCTGATAAAAAAATAAAATTACTTGATGATGATAAAACAGATATGGCTATAAGAGTTATTGACTTACTCTCTCCTATTGGAAAAGGGCAAAGAGGATTAATAGTTTCACCTCCAAAAGCTGGAAAGACAACTCTGCTTAAAATGATTGCTAAAGCTATTATTAAATATAATAAAGATATGCATTTAATAATTTTATTAATTGATGAAAGACCAGAAGAAGTGACTGATATGAAAGAAAGTGTTGTTGGAAAAAATGTTGAAATAATATTTTCTACATTTGATGAACAGGCAGAAAGACATAAAAGAGTATCAGAAATGGTTATTGAGAGAGCAAAAAGACTCGTTGAACAAAAAGAAGATGTTGTGATACTTCTTGACTCTATTACAAGACTTACGAGAGCATATAATTTATTTGTGCCTGCAAGCGGAAGAACACTATCTGGTGGATTAGATCCAAATTCATTATATATGCCAAAAAAATTTTTTGGCGCGGCAAGAAATATCAAAGAGGGTGGATCTTTAACAATACTTGCAACTGCACTTATTGACACTGGTTCGAAAATGGATGATGTAACTTATGAAGAGTTTAAAGGAAGAGGGAATATGGAACTAGTGTTAAATCGAAAATTGCAAGAGAGGAGAGTTTTTCCTGCTATAGATTTGCAAAAAAGTGGAACAAGAAGAGAAGATTTACTACTTACAAAAGATGAGCTATATGTAGCAAATATAATCCATAAACTTGTAAATGATAGAAATAGAGAAGAATCGATAGAAAGGATACTTGATTTATTTGTAGATACAAAAAATAATAGTGAATTAATTATTAAAATAAAAGGTAATACTTTATATGAAAAATGAAATGTTAACTAAATCAGATATAAAAAAAATTGAAGAAGAGATAAAATATAGAAAGCTTGAAGTAAGAAAAAAGGCTTTAGAAGATGTAAAAACAGCAAGGGCACATGGTGATTTGTCAGAAAATTTTGAATATTATGCTGCAAAGAAATTTAATAGAGAGAATAACAGTAGAATTGATTATTTAGAAAAAATGATCAAAAATGCAAATATTATTGATGATGGTGATAATGGTGGTGTTAGTTTAAATAATAATGTAAGAATAAAATTTATTGATGAAAATCTGGAAGAAGAAAGTTGGGATGAAGCAATATATAAAATAGTTACATCTATAAGAGCTGATTCAATCAACAATAAAATAAGTATTGAGTCTCCACTTGGAAAAGCACTTGTCGGGAAGAAAGAAAAAGATATAAGCACAGTGATACTTGAAAATGGAAGTACTTATAAAATTAAAATAATTGAGATTATAAAAAATATTGATGATAAAGATGATAAAATTAGACAATTCTAAAAGATAATTATTTTTTAGTTTGTTTTATAATAGATAAAAAATCATCTAACTCTTTATTGATATTTGATTTATTATAAGCAAATCCTACAATATGCTTTGGAAATTTTAAATTAATAGGTATCTCGATTAGAGATTTATTATGTAAATCTTCTTTTACAAATTCTTTGATAACAGCAGCAATTCCTACATTATTTTTTGCTAAATCAACCAGAAGTTCCATATTATTAATTTCAAGAATTTGTCTCGGGATTATATTATTTTTATCAAAAACTAAATCAATTGTATCTCTAATAGAATTTTTTTTATTTAAGAGCAAAAGATTACCATTTGTAAAGTAGTCTGGGTTGTTTGGAAAAACTATATTAAAATAATCAATATATTCTTTTGAAGAGACAAAACAACAATGTATATCAAGGACTGGTATGAAGACTATATCTTTAGAATTAGTGTCGTTTTTATAAAGTAACGCTAAATCTATCTTTTTTTCTTCAAGTCTCTCATATGCTTTTGTAGCATGCATTGTATTAATTGATAATCTTATATTTGGATGCTCTTTAGTATAAGTATTTATGTATGGCATAAGTAAATGTTTGCAAAGTGTTTCTGTAGAGCCAATTCTTAAATGACCAAAATTAATTTCACTAAAAGTTTTTAATTTTAGTTCTGCATCATTTATTTGGTTAAATGCTATAGTTAAATAGTCATACAAAAGTCTACCTTCTTTTGTTAGATTTAAATGAACAGAAGTTCGATCAAAAAGTTTAACTCCAAGAGATTTTTCAAGCTTCTTAATAGATTTTGATACTGCTGGTTGAGAGATTATCAATATCCTTGCAGCTTTTGATACGTTTTCAGATTTTGCAACTTCATAAAAAACTTTATATTGAGATAAACTTTGTTGCATAAATTGCTCCTTTGGTAAAAGTTTTTTAATATTAAAATTAATCTATAACAGTAAATAAAATATTAGATACTTATTTAAAATGATTTTATCATATAAAAATTTTTTTAGCAAGAAATCACAAATTAAATGATATAATTAATGATTTTAATAATATAAATAGAAGGAAATAACAATGAATAATGAGTCAATGACAACAGGCAAACCATATAAGCATATTATAAAATTTTTTCTGCCAGTATTTTTTGGATTATTATTACAACAACTGTATAATACAGTAGATACAATTGTTGTAGGAAGATATGCAGGGGAGTTATCTTTATCTGCTGTTGGAACAACAGGAAGTTTTACTTATTTATTTTTGGCTCTAGCAACAGGATTTTCTGCAGGAAATGGTGTATTAGTTTCTCAAAATTATGGCGGAGAAAATCAAGAAGGAGTAAGAAAAAGTGCTGCAACAGGAGTTTTGTTTTTGATAATACTTGGAATAGCATTGAGTATTTTTGGAATACTAATATCATATCCTGCTTTTAAATATTTTTTGAATGTACCAAATAGTTTTATTGATAAAACATTAATATATTTTAATATATATTCTTTAGGTTTAATATTTCAATATGGATATAATATTATAGCTTCAATATTAAGAGCTATAGGGGACAGTGCTTCTACTTTATATTTTTTATTAATATCTTCTATAATAAATATATTTCTTGATATATTTTTTGTCGCAAATCTCAATATGGGTGTTCAAGGTGCAGCTATTGCAACTGTTATTTCACAAGCTATATCTTTTGTTGCTTCATATATTTATATGACAAAAAAATATGTAATATTTAGATTTAAATTAAATGAATATATTTTAGATAAAATAATTGTTAAAAAAACAATTAATATAGGTTTGCCTATTTCTATGCAATTAATAGTAGTATCAATGGGACTTACTTTTATACAAAGAGCTGTAAATACATTTGGACAAATAATGACAGCATCATTTACTGTAGGGCAAAGAATAGAACAATATATAATGCTGCCTTGTAATGCTTTTCAAACAACTCTTGCTACATATACAGGGCAAAATTTTGGAGCAAAAAAAATTGATAGGATAAAGCTTGGAGCAATACAAACAATAATTATATCTCTATTTATGACACTGTTAATATCATTAACATTGTTAGTATTTGCGAAAGATATAGTTTTGTTTTTTGGATTAAGTGGAATTTCATTTTTATATGCAGTAGAACATATAAAAACTGTTGCAATAATAAATATAGTGTTAGCTGCATATATACCACTTTTTGGAGTATTTCAAGGAACAGGACATAGTAAATTGCCAATGTTTGTAGTATGTGTAGCACTTTTTGTAAGAGTTTCAGTCACATATTTATTAAGATATAGTAATTTTTTAGGATATAAAATTATATGGTGGAATGGAATTTTTGGATTTGGTATTGGATTTTTTATAAGTTGGTGGTTTTATATTACAGAAAAATGGAAGAATTAAAAAAATTATATATAAGAGGTCTATTAATTGGAAGGATGTAAAAGATTACTTAAAAACTCATGTTGGCAAATTTTATGAAACTGCTGAATCAAAAGAAGTGATTTATATTGGCTCTGACCTTCCTGATGAGTATACTGGTTCTAATTATACATATAAACTTAAAGGAACTGTAGCAAAGGCTAAAGCAAATGCAACACAAGGTCTAAAAGAAATGATAGAAATAGCTACTAATAAAAAGACTCGTGCTAATGATAAAGAAAAACATAAAAAGGATGCAAAATTTGGGTGGTATAAATATGATTCAAGATTTGCTCTTCCAGTATATGACGGAGACCAGCTCATCAGATACAATGTTTTTAATGCTTCTCTTATAATAAGACATGATGAGAATGGCAAAAGATATCTTTATGATATTATAGACATAAAAAAAAGAAACGAGCAACCCCTAACTTAACAAGGCACAAAACCCATTTCTTTATGCTCAAATATTAGCAAAAAACTATATTTTTGTCAATTAGTTAATAAATGAGTATATTTCTCTTACTGATATAGCAAAATATAGGAGTAGTGACCCAAGAATCACCATCCATAGTTGGCTTAGAAGCAGAGATATAGTTGAATTTTTGGGACTTTGGGAGACTTTACATAACCCTAATTTTAAACGTATCGATTTCGATACGTTTAAAAAAGATGCTGGTACAAATGCATATGTATTTTCTATAAAAAAATGGAATGATGAGTTAAAAGGTGTTGGGATATTACCTAATTTTACTAAAGCACAGATTAATTATAAATATGCAGATGAAACCGATATGTTAAATGTTGCATTATTTGGAATGACCGCAAAAGAATGGAGAGACAATAATAAAGGTAAAAAAGGAAATATTAGAGATTATGCTACTTTAAAGCAATTATTAGTTCTTGCTAATATGGAGAGTTACAATGCTCTTTTAATAAATAATGATATACCACAACACGAGAGAATTGTTAAATTAAGAGAACTTGCTATAAGTGAACTAAAAGTTTTAGAAAAATTAAACACAGAAAAATTATATTTGATAGAAGATAAAAATGAAAAAGAACAACATAGTAGAACCAGAGTATATAAAAACAACAAATACTGATGGAGATGCAAATAACAATAATGATATTGTCAATATTTAAACTTATAAAATACCACATCCAAGCTTATCGCTTAAAGATGTGGTATTTCTATGCCTAAAAACTGTCTTTACAAATAAATCCCTAATCAAAGTCCCATAAAATGTATTCTTTTTATAGTTTTCTATAGCATTTCAAACTGATGTTTATTGAAAAAAAAATTACATTATTGTATACTAAATAATAATAAATAATTTGTTTGGAGGTGTATTTATGGCAGATGGATGTAATCATGATTGTGATCATTGTAGTTCAAATTGTAGTGAAAATAATGCAATAAAAAAATTAATACCTAATGGTGATACAAATATAAAAAAAATAATTGGAGTATCAAGTGGAAAAGGTGGAGTAGGTAAATCATTTGTGACTTCATTAATTGCTGCCTCATTACAAAAAAAAGGATATAAATGTGGTATCATTGATGCAGACATTTTGGGTCCATCTATTCCAAGATCTTTTGGCATAAAAAATGAACATCTTGAAGTTGAAAATAATTTGATGAAACCAAAAATTAGCAAAACTGGTATAAAAATAATTTCATCAAATTTTTTGCTTTCAGAAGAAAATGAACCAATAATATATCGAGGAATGCTTATATCAAGTGTGATGCAACAATTTTATACTGATGTAGACTTTGGAGATTTGGATTTTTTGTTTATTGATATGCCACCAGGGACAGGAGATGTAGCACTTACCACATATCAAATGCTTCCTATAGACGGAGTTATAATAGTGTCTACACCACAAAGTTTAGTTAATATGATAGTAGAAAAATCTATCAATATGGCAGAAAAAATGAATATAGAAATAATTGGACTCATAGAAAATATGTCATATGTAGAATGTCCAAATTGTAAAACTCAAATTAAAATATTTGGTGAAAGTGATATTGAAAAAATTGCAAAAAAACATAATGTAGAAATTTTATCAAAAATACCAATAAGAGAAAATAATTTAAAAATGATAGATGAAGGGCATGTGGAAGATATAGATATTCCTGAAATTAATAGTGCGATTGATAAATTAGTTCAAATTGCAAAAGGATAATTTAATGACTATGAATGACATTCAAAATATTTTTAAATTTATAGGTGGAATAGGAATGTTCTTGTATGGGACACATGTAATGAGTGAAAACATGCAAGTCCTTGCAGGAAATAAATTAAAAAATATTATTAAATTTATTACTGCAAATAAATTTATGGGGATAGTATTTGGAGCAATATTTACTATTCTTATAAATAGTTCTTCTGCAACAACGGTTATGATAGTAGGTTTTGTAAATGCAGAACTTATGACTTTAAATCAAGCAGTTGGAGTAATAATGGGAGCAAACATCGGAACGACTTTCACTGCATGGATAGTTTCATTATCACAAGTTGGTGATGTAGTTGAGTTTTTAAATCCTATATTTTTTGCTCCACTGATTATAGGAATTGCTTCACTTATTAATTTATTTTCAAAAAAAACAAGAAGAAAAACAAAAGCATCAATATTTATAGGAATAGGTTTATTGTTTATAGGTTTGTCATATATGAAAGATGGAGTATCATCCTATTCAACTAATCCTATATTTAAAGATGCTTTTTTGTTATTTGGAGAAAATCCTTTTCTTGGAATCATAGTAGGAACATTTGTAACTATGATTTTACAAAGCTCAGCTGCTTCTATTTCAATATTGCAAATGCTTGCATTAAATGGAGCAGTGACAAAAGGAGCAGCATTTTATATAACGATGGGTCAAAATATAGGAACTTGTTTTACAGCAATACTTTCATCATCTAGTGCAAGTAAAAATGCAAAAAGAACTGCATTATTACATTTATTATTTAATTTATTTGGAACAATTTTATTTATGTTAATAGTTTTTGTGAGTTTCAAATATATAAAACATTTTTTGATGACTCCAGTAAAAAGTGTTGAAATATCAATATTTCATACAGGTTTTAATTTTGCTAATACTTTAATGCTATATCCTTTAACAGATTTCATAGTAGCAATGACAAAAAAAATTATTCCTGATAATAGTGTAGATATACAGAAATTATCTCTCTCAGAAAAAACATATAGTATACTTGATGAGAGAATACTCGAGCAGCCATCTGTTGCTCTATCTACTGTTAGAAAAGAAATTATTTATTTTGCTAAATATACAAAAAAGAATTTGGAGAGAGCTATAGATTTAATGTTAAATAAAAAAGATGAAGATTTGATACAAGATGTGAAATCTCATGAAAGAGAGATTAATACAACAAATAGAGTGCTTACTGGATATCTTGTAAAAATCAATAACTTATCACTTGATGCAAAAGAACATTTTGAAGTAGAACAAATGATTAGTATGTGTAGTGATATAGAAAGAATTGGAGACCATTGTGAGAATATTGCAGAGAATTCAGAACAGCTTTTAAAAGAGTCTGCAGATTTTAATCAAAAAACAAAAGAAGAATTTAAATATATATCAGATTTAGTTATAAATGCAGTAGATAATGCTATAAATTGTGTAGAGTTAAGAAGTAGGGAGTTAATAACAAAAGCAAGATATATCGAGCAACAAGTAGATGATGTAGAAGAGAGAGATAAAAAAATATATACAAAAAAAATTTCAAATGGAGAATGTACTACAATAGAAGGGATAGCTTTTCTTGATACAATAGGAAATCTTGAAAGGATTGCAGATCATGCAAATAATATTGCTGATTATGTAGAGAATGAATTAAATGAAATATATTTGATATAAAAAAACACTAAATATTTTGAATTTAGTGTTTTTTATTAAATTTTATAAAGAAGATACTTCAAATATTAAATCGCCATAACTTGGTAGAGGCCAATAGTCTTTTGCTACAAGCATTTCTAATGTGTCAACATTTTCTCTAACTTTTTTCATTAAAGGAACTAAATTGTCTCTAAATAATATAGATTTTTTTTCTACATCATTTTCTTTTTCTACAAAATACAATTTTTCTTCAAGGTTATCAAGAGAAGTTTTTAAATTGTTGACATTGAAAGACAACTCTTTAAGTATGCTACTTTCTGCTTTTGTATCTAGTTGTGGAATGATTGAATTTAATGTAGTAATAGTTTTTGCAATTTTTTCTATATACTCTATACAAGAAGGAAGTATTTGTTTTTTTACAATATCAATCATAGTTTTTGTCTCAATCCTAATAGTTTTTATATAAGTTTCAAATTCTATTTGTATTCTACTTTTTAATTCAATTTCACTCATCACATTCATAGATGTAAATAAATCGTTTGCTTTTTTAGATTTTAGTGATTGTATAGAAGAGACCATATCATTGATTATAGGAAGATTTCTATTTTTTGCTTCTATTTCCCAATCTTTTGAATAACCGTTACCATTAAAAATTATTTTTTTGTGCTTTTTTAATATATCAATCATATAAAATATAACTTCTTCTTCAAAAGATTTTTTTGAATTAAATTTTTTATTTGAAAAATACTCATTTGCTTCACGAAAAGATTTTGCAACTATAGTATTTATAGTAGTTATAGGCATAGAACATGAATCGCTGCTTCCTACCATTCTAAACTCAAATTTATTTCCTGTAAATGCAAGTGGAGAGGTCCTATTTCTATCTGTAGTGTCTTTATATAAATCAGGTACTGCAGTAAGCCCTGTAGAGATTATTTTTTTATTATTTGGTTTTGATTTATTTATTTTTTTGTTTTTGATGATGTCATCAAGAATATTTGTCAAATACTCACCTAAAAAAATAGATATTATAGAAGGAGGAGCCTCACTGCCTCCAAGTCTATCATCATTTCCTACATTTGATGCACTACTTCTCAAAATATCTGCATTTTCATCAACTGCTTTTATAATTAATGATATAATGAATAAAAACTGCAAGTCAGTTTGTGCAGAATCAATTGGTTTTAATAAATTTATATTGTCATCTGTCATTAATGACCAATTATTATGTTTTCCAGAGCCATTAAGTTTATCAAAAGGCTTTTCGTGGAGAAGACACACTAGATTGTGATTATTTGCAACTTTTTTTAATGTTTCCATAACAATTTGGTTATGATCACAAGCAATATTTGCATCTTCATATATTACTGCAAGTTCGTGTTGAGCTGGTGCAACTTCATTATGACATGTTTTAGCAGGAACACCTAATTCCCAAAGTTTTATATTTACTTCATCCATAAAACTTCCTATATCATTTTGAATTGTGCCATAGTAGTGGTCATCAAGTTCTTGCCCTTTTGGTGGAAGAGCACCAAATAAAGTTTTTCCAGTATATATCAAATCTTTTCTCATTAGATATAAATCTCTATTAATTAAAAAATATTCTTGTTCAGGTCCAAGCATAGCTATAACTTTTTTTGATGTTTTATTTCCAAAAAGTTTGATTAGTTTTAAAGCTTCTTTGTTTAATACATCAATTGATCTAAGAAGTAGAGTTTTTTTGTCAAGTGCTTCTCCTGTATATGAGTAAAAAACAGTTGGGATACAAAGTGTTGCACCTGATTCATCTTTTTTTATAAAAGCAGGGCTAGATATATCCCAAGCAGTATAACCTCTTGCTTCAAATGTTGCTCTTATACCACCTGATGGAAAAGAAGATGCATCTGATTCTCCTTTAATTAATTCTCTACCAGATAGTTTAAGTATTATTTCATTTTTATCATTTAGAGAAATAAAACTTTCTCTTTTTTCTGCAGTAGTATTAGTTAGAGGTTGAAACCAATGAGTGTAGTGTGTAGCACCATTGTCAATAGCAAATTCTTTCATAGCTTTAGCTATTATTTTTGCCATACTATCTGGCAATTCTGTCTGATTTTTGATAATTTTTTTAAATTGTTCATATGTATTTTTGTCTATATATTTTTTCATCATTTTGTCATCAAATACATATTTGCCATATATTTTTTTTATGTCAACCATTAAATTTTAATCTCCTCAATGTAATTTATAAAAAATTTTTTAGGATTAAGAAATTTTATTTTCTGTTATTTCTAATTCATCAATATTATATAATTTGCTTTCTAATTTATCAACATACAAAATACCATTTAAATGATCATATTCATGGCATATTGCTCTTGCAAAAAAACCTTCAGCTGTTAATGTAAATGGTTTTAAATTAATATCTTTTGCAGATATAGTTATTTTATCTGGTCTTTTTACTTGCCCTCTTTTTCCTTCTACAGATAGACAACCTTCAAAATCAATATTTTCTGTATCGCTTTTTTCTGTTATTGTTGGATTTATAAATAGATAAGTTTCACCATCTATTTCTGGTTTTACTATAATAATATTTTTAAGAACACCTACTTGAACTGCTGCTATTCCACAACCCTCAAATTCGTTCATAGTGTCTTCCATATCTTTTATTAGTGCTTTTGTTCTATCGTCCATTATAGTCACATCTTTTGATTTTTTTGTAAGAATTTCATCCCCAATTTGTCTTATTTGTCTAATAGGCATATTCACACCTCCAATAAAAATATTATACCATAAATTTATAAATAAAGTATTATATATTTTTATATAAAAATTTACGCTATCTAAAATTTAAATAAATTGTGATATTCTTATTAATGTGATATGATATATTTATAAAAAGATAAAAAAATAAATATATAAATTTGTTTTTTTTAGGAGTTTAATTATGAATATGACATCAGCTATTATTTTATCTGGTGGATTATCAAAAAGAATGGGAAGTGATAAATGTGAACTTGAATTTAATAATAAAACATTTTTAAATCATCAGATAGAAAAATTTAAGAATATTGGAATTAATGACATAATAGTATCTGGATATAGAGGAAAAAATTGTAATGAAAGAATAATAATAGACAATATAATGAAAGGACCATTATCTGGAATATATTTAGGACTTAGAGAAATAAAAAATGAACAAAGTTTTGTAATAAGTGTTGATATACCATTGTTTGAAGAAGAAATTATAAAAAAAATGATAAATTATTCTAAAAATATTGAATTTGATGTTTTGTGCTTAAGACATAATAAAAAAATAGAGCCATTAATTAGTATTTTTAAAAAAAATATAGTAAATAAATTAGAAAAATTTTTAGCTGGCAAAAATTTTACAGTAAGAGGTTTTTTTGATTTAATTAATACAAAATATTATGATTGTGATAACTATGATGAAAATATTTTTTTAAATATTAATCATAAAAATGAATATGAAGATTTGATAAATTTAAATAAATAAAAAATATATAAATATTACAATTTTAATTAGAAGTTTATGAATATTGGATATATTATATTATTTTAAAACAGTATATTTATAATGAGTATAAAGGAAGCTTTTACAATATGAATATGATTAAAAAAATAAAAATAATTAGTATTTTTTTGTTTCTAATTTTAATTTTGATATTTTTTAATAATAAAATACATTTAAGAGAAAAATTTTTGATAAAAAATTATGAAAATAAAAATGATGATATATATTTTTTTATTGAAGATGATAAATTATATGTGAGTGCTTATGATAATATAACATTTTTAAATGAATATGAATATATAAATAATGGGTTAGCAGAAAAAAGAAATCCTGAAATTATTTGTTATGATGAGTTAAAAAATTTATATTATTATGATTCTTATTATAAGAAGCAGAATGAAGATATTATTTTTGATATATTTAGAATTAAAATTAGTGAAAATGGTGATGTAAAAAAAGTATTAAAAAATAAATTAGTGATTGATAATGAAGATTTATTTGTAACTGATTATATGAGATATATTGGTGATATAGGAAAAATCTCATTATATGTTACTAAAGATTTTAGAATATATGGTATAAAAAATAAAAAAACTATTTTGGTTGATGATTTAGGAGATGATGGTTTTAATTATGTAATTAATAATAATATTTCAGAAAGAATTGCAATTAATAGTTATGAAAAAAAAATATATCTTTTAAAATCAGATCAAATGTATTCTTATAATTTGCTTTATGAAGTAAATGAAAAATTAGAAAAAAAACTTATCGCAGAAGATGTAAAAACATTTATAGTTTTACAAAATGAAATATTATATGTTAAAGATGCTTTGTATAGATATAAAAATGGTAAAACAGAAAAAATAATGGATGCATATGATGCTAATTTTTATGGAAGACATAATGATAAAAAATGTTATATGAATATTTTAAAAGAGAAACCATTTTATGAAAAATTTTATTTGGATGAAAAAAATTCAAATGAAGAAGAAAAAAGATTATTTAAAAAAATAGAATTTGAAAATTTTATTGAAAAAACTTTATATTCTTATAGTGATGGAGAAATAAATAAAATTTCAGATAGCAAAAATGTATATATTTCAGATTATTATTCTAATGAAATTTACAGCATTATGAGTATGAACAATAAATATTTATTGTTCGAAAAAGATTATACTGGTGAAAAAATAAATTTTCATGATTTTTATATAAATTTAAATGATGATGAAAAAAAAGATGATTTAAAATTTAGAATAAAAGCTAATAATGCATATAGTAAATATAATAATAATGTTTTGATATTAGATGGATATAATATATATAGAGTTAAAGCAGACGAAGATGCAATAAGTAGTAGTATAAATAATATAAAATTTGGTAATGGCTATATTAATTATGAATGTAATTATGAAACTTTTGAAATATTTTATGGAGAAAATGTTGATAAAAATAATCAAAAAGAAAAAACAGTGTCTAATAATAATGAACTTCAAGTAGTGAATTTGACATGTTATTTGTATGAGTAGTATTTTAAATTATATATTAATTTTATTGTTTATAGAGAAATATATATGATGTATAAAAATAATAAAAATTTAAAAGTAAAAAATTTTATTAATCAAAAAATTTTTTTGATTATAATTGTTCATATTTGTTTTTTTATTACTGCTTGCAATAAAAATGATAATAGTAAAGTTAAAGAAGAAGTAAAAGAAAAATTTAATTTTAATGTTGCAACTATTTCAAAAATAAAAAAAGAAAAAATAGGTATAGTTGTTGGAAAAAATGGTGGCAAATTTCTTTATGATGAAAATGGAAATTTATTAAAAAATTATTTATATAAATTAGGAGATGACTATTATTATGCAAACAAGAATGGATTAATAGTAAATTCAACTTTTGTAGCAATAGATGCAAGAACAAAAAGCAATGTAAAACTTAATAATACTGAAGAAGTGTGGTATTATTTTGAATCTACTGGAAAAGCAATCAAAAATAGAAGTAGCACGATAGATGGTAAAAAATATTATTTTGATAACTTAGGCCGTATTATGGGTCCCCTTCCTGATTCATTAAAAGAAGTCAATACTAAAAATTTATATGCTAAAAATATAGGAGATACAGTTATATTTGGTTCATATGAAGTAAAGTCAAATGGTGAATATGTCTATTTAATATGGGATGTTCTTGATAAAAAAGAAGATATGATGTTAATTGCTACCTGTTACATAATTGATGAAAAACAGATAGGAATAGATTATAAATGGGAAAATTCAAAAATTAGAAGTTGGCTTAATAATGATTTTTATAATAAAGCATTTAAAAAAGATGAGGAGATTGAAAAAATTTGTGATACAATTTTATGGACTGATGGAAAAGTCACAAAAGATAAAATTTTTTTGTTATCAGAGTATGAATTTAACAAATATTATAAAGATAGTTTAGATGAATATAAAACAACAATTGCAACAAATAAAACTTTAAGGAAGGGGTTATATTATGATTATGAAAATGATAAAAGTCCATACTGCTTAAGAGATAGCATAAATGGAGATATAAAAATTGTAGCTCCAGATAGCAAAATTTATTTGAGTAAAAATTATAATATAAACATAAATGAGAAAGAAAGAAAATTATTTGAAGAATATGAATTAGATGAAGAAGAATATAATAACGAAGGAGAGCATTATATATATGAATTTACAGATTACAATATGTATGGAATTAGACCAGCAATGTGGATAAAGTATTAATTTTTTTGTTTTAAATATTTTTTTTATTATTATAAAATTTTAGAAAGGAGTCTTAATGAAAAGTTTTAATGAATCAATTGATATATTAAAAAAATACAACAAAGAACCATATCATATAGAACATGGCATAACTGTTGGTTTAGTTCTTGGATATTTTGCAAAAAAACAAGGAATGAGTGAGAGTGAAATAGAATATTGGAAGACAGTAGGATTACTTCACGATATTGATTTTGAACTATATAGTGAAGAGCATTGTAAAAAGTGTATAGAGATTTTAAAAAATGAAGGATTTGATGATGATTTTATAAAATCAGTTACAAGTCATGCTTTTGGAATTTGTTCTGATGTTGAACCAGAAAAATATATGGAAAAAGTATTATTTACTGTTGATGAATTGACAGGAATAATTTTTGCAGCAGCTAAAATGAGACCAAGTAAAAGTTGCACAGATATGGAGTTAAGTAGTTTGAAGAAAAAATTTAAAGATAAAAAGTTTGCAGCAGGCTGTGATAGAGAAGTTATAAAATTAGGTGCAGAAAAATATTTGAATTTGGAGATTGATGATGTTTTAAATCAAACTCTTGAAGCAATGAAAGAAAATGAATCAAAAATAAGAGAATTAATAAAATAAAAAATATAATAGTATTGCCATTATTTACATTTTTTTCAATTTCACTAAAATGATTTCTTAAATCAGAAATAGGTCTTATTGATAATATATTTTGTTCCTTAATTTATTTTATCATAATAATGATACAAATTCGATACAATATAAATAGTTGAAAAAAACAAATCAATTGTAAAAAAATATAAGTAAAAAAGTAAAATTTGTATTAAATAGACTTAAATGATATAATGAGTAATATGTTTTAGTAAATAAATTATTAAGTAAGTGCTTATTATAATAATATTTAAGATAATTAAGCATATTGTAATTGTTAATTGATGCCTACTTAACAATGTTAAAAACTATTACAAATTGGTATAATTAAATGAAGAATAAGATTGATAATATTAACATAATAGGTGCATTTTTGTTTATAATTATTTTTTTATATTTTACAGGGATAGGTTGCCCTATAAGATTTTTGTTAGGTGTATGTTGCCCAGGTTGTGGATTAACAAGAGCATATATTCAATTATTGCATGGAAATTTTAATTTAGCATTTATTTGTCATCCTTTATTTTTTTTACCACCAATAGTATATATAATTTATATATCTAATATAAATTACAGTATAAAAAATAAAATTTTTTTAATTGCAATTTTATTTTTTTTATTTTTGTATATGTTAAGATTATTTGGTGGAATATTTATAAAAAATAATGTGTTGTTTGATGAAATTTCAAAACCTATTTATATTGATATAAAAAAAAGTTTTATATATAAATTTATAAAAAAATTTTTTATAAATAAATAAAATATATTTCAAGGAGAAATGATAATATGTATTGTATTAATTGTGGAAAAGAGATCCCAAATGATTCAATTTTTTGTCCACATTGTGGCACAAAGCAAAATAGGAATATTGAAGAACAGATTAATGAATTAAAAAATAAAACTAATAATTTTTCAAAAAAAATTGATAGTGAAGTAGAACAAGCAGTAGGAGATGTATTAAACAATAATAAATCTATAGGTATTAGAAAATTAAAAACAGACAGAAATATCATTCCAGTTATTTTACTCAATTTAATAACATGTGGAATATATTGGTTTTATACAATTTATAATTTGTCATTGGATATAAATCAAGCTTGTGAAGGTGATGGTGATAGGACACCAGGTTTAGGAACATATATCATATTGTCATTTATAACTTGTGGTATATATAATTTGTATTGGGAATATAAAATTGCTAATAGAATACAAATAAATGGATTAAAATATAATTTAAATATTCAAGAAAATGGAACGACTGTTTTAATGTGGAGATTATTTGGCTATCTCTTGTGTGTTTTAGGAACATATTTTGGAGTTCATATATTACTTAAGAATGCAAATGCTATATGTGATGCATACAATAAAAAACATAATTTATAAAATTTTATCATTTTTTAGTTTTAATTCTATTGACAAAATCAAAATATATGAAAGAGTTGGGGCTATAATTTATGTATAATGAAAATAGCACAAAAATGAATAATTATAAGAACAATATAATATTTTATAAAGATGAGATAGGTAATATTAATTTTGAAGTTTTTATTTTAGATGATGATATTTGGCTAACTGAAAATCAGTTGGCAGAAATCTATCAAACAACAAGACAAAATATTAATTTACATATAAAAAACATATATAATGATAAAGAATTAGACGAAAGTCGAACTTGCAAGGATTTCTTGCAGGTTCGAAAGGAAGGCAGTAGAGAAGTTAAAAGGGGGATTTCTCATTATAATCTTGATGTTTTAATAGCTTTAGGTTATAAAGTTCAGTCAGACATTGCCATTAGATTTAGGTCATGGGCAACTAATAGGCTTCATGAATATATCCAGAAGGGATATTCTTTGGATGATGAAAGATTAAAACAGGGTGGAAATAGATATTTTAAAGAATTATTGCAAAGAATAAGAGATATTCGTTCGTCTGAAAGAAATTTTTATCAGCAAGTGACCGATATATATGCAACAAGTGTTGACTACGACCCAAGATCTGAACTAACGAAAGAATTTTTTTCAACAGTTCAAAATAAATTACATTATGCTGTTCATGAGCATACTGCAGCAGAAGTGATATATGAAAGAGTTGATAATAAAAAACCGCTTGTTGGAATGACAAATTTTAAAGGAAATTATGTAACAAAAAGTGATGTCAAAATAGCAAAAAATTATTTATCAGAGAAAGAACTTACAGCATTAAATTTATTTGTATCATTGTTTTTAGATTATGCTGAATTACAAGCAATTGACGAAAGACCTATGACTATGAAAGATTGGATAAATGAATTAGACAATCAAATTATTATGAATAAAAAGGAACTGCTTCAAGGTAATGGAAAAATAAGTCACGAAGAAGCAATGGAAAAGGCTGAAAAAGAATATGAAATGTATAGAAAAAGAGAGATGAAAAGATTTGTTAGTGATTATGATAATTTTAAGTTACTTGATAATAAGACAAAAAATAAAGTAAAGGAATGATTTTAAGTGGAGACAATTGAAGTATGAAGAATGATAATTGTAAAATTTGATATTATAAGTGAAAACTTTGCAAAAGAGTTTTTAAGAAACAAATCATATTATTTTAAAATATCAGCATATTGTGAAAATTTTGATTATCGTATTTTAGAAAATGGAGATATAACATATTTATATTGATATAAAAAAAAAGTTTTACATATCAATTTATAAAAAAATTTTTTATAAATAAATAAAATATATTTCAAGGAGAAATGATAATATGAATTGTATTAATTGTGGAAAAGAGATTCCAAATGATTCAATTTTTTGTCCAAATTGTGGAGCAAAACAAAAAAGGAATATGAGCGAAGAAATCAATGAAATGAAGAATAAAGCTAATAATTTTTCAAAAAAAATTGATAGTGAAGTAGAACAAGCAGTAGGAGATGTATTAAACAATAATAAATCTATAGGAATTAGAAAATTAAAAACAGACAGAAATATCATTCCAGTTATTTTACTCAATTTAATAACATGTGGAATATATTGGTTTTATACAATTTATAATTTGTCATTGGATATAAATCAAGCTTGTGATGGTGATGGTGATAGGACACCAGGTTTAGGAACATATATCATATTGTCATTTATAACTTGTGGTATATATAATTTGTATTGGGAATATAAAATTGCTAATAGAATACAAATAAATGGATTTAAATATAATTTAAATATTCAAGAAAATGGAACGACTGTTTTAATGTGGAGATTATTTGGCTATCTCTTGTGTGTTTTAGGAACATATTATGGAGTTCATATATTACTTAAGAATGCAAATGCTATATGTGATGCATACAATAAAAAACATAATTTATAAATTTTATCAGTTTTTAGTTTTAATTCTATTGACAAAATCAAATTAAATTAATAGAATAAAGGCATTGTAGGACAATGCAAAAAAGGGGGAGATAAAAATGAATTATTATATAATTATGTTTTTAATAGCATTAATTTTTGCAATTTTATTTTGGGTATGGGTTGTTCGTTTAATTATTGCAAAAATTAATAAAACACAATTTGGAAAAAAGAATATATTTAGACTTCTTCTATTTGGATTGTTTGGTTGGATTTTTTTCTTTATTGGTGTTAGCATATTTATTTTTCAATGGACACATGGTGGTTATGAGAAAGCAGTTCAAAAGTCAGCAAATGTTGCAGCAGTCACTTTTGAAAATGCGAAAAAAGGATGGAAAAGTGGGTTGCTAAAAAAACTTGATTCATTGACATTTGAAATTGATTCAGTAAGAGAAATTAGTGATGAGATGAAATTAACAAATTCTGATTCAAATTTTAATACTTATGAAGCAACACTTATTGTCAATAATACTAATTCAGATAAAAATATTACTTATAAAGAACTTCGTGATGCCAATGTTGTATATGCTCAAGATGAAAATGGAATATATATACCTAGTTTCATTGTGAATCATTCTACTTTTGATGAAATTCCGTGGCTTTTTCGTTTCTTTCTTCCAAAATATAGAAGGGAAGCAGAGAATCAATTTTTACCAATTGGTAGGTCATATTTGAATGTTAGAATTGATGTTGCTTTAGGACATATGCCAAAATCTATTGGTATTGGAGATCATTTAATTGATATTAGTAGTGATAAAATTTTGTCTATTAACAATGAATAAATTTAAAAATATATTATCATTAATAAAAGTTAATATTAATTTATAAAATATTTAATGATTTTAAATGGTTGCAAGAAATTGCAACTATTTTTATTTTTAGATTTATAATCTAAGTGCAACAATTTAGATAAAATTAAAGGTATAGTATATAAATGAAGATATAAAATATTGACTATATCTTATGATTAATTTTCTTCCAAAATTTGTTAGAATTTGATAAAATATCAATATGATTGAAAAAATTAATGATAAAAGCACTATTATTGTCTTTGATACCAATGTATTACTTAGATTATATATGTATCAACCTGAGTATGTTGATTTTGCTATACAATGTTTAAAGGCTGTTAAGGAAAAAGTTGCTATACCATATCAAGTATATAAAGAAATTAAAAGGCACAATAGAGGATTACGAGCTTTCGTTAGCAAAAAATATGATAAGGAAATTTTAGATTGCAATAATAGCTTAGATAAATGTGAAAAAACATTAAAAGGCACTTTGGGTAATTTAAAAAAAATACAAGAATTTGATGATATTCAGTTATTGTTAGATTGTGTTTTAAATAGAATTAATACTTTAAGAAGTGATATTGATTTGTTTTTTGAGAAATATAAGAAAGAATTTGAAATTATTAATCAATCTAATATGCTTGACAATGTCAATGCAATAATTGATGAATATAGCAAAAAAACAATGCAAAAATTTTCAGAAGAAGAATTGCAACAGATTTATAAAGATGGAGAAGTACGATACAATAAAAACCCACCAATACCACCAGGATATAAGGATATTGATAAGAGAAATAGAAAAAACTATGCTGAAAACTCTGAATATTGGGATCTTGTTATTTGGAAAGAAATCATCAGATATGCTAAAAACAATAATGTAGATATTATTTTCGTGATTAATGACGATAAAGAAGATTGGAAAATAAAGATACATTTGTTTTAAGACAAGAATTAATGGATGAATTTAATAGCGAAACTAATCATTCAATATCTTCAATTTCTTCTTGTGATTTTTATTCAGATGTTGCAGAAACATATAATATAAAGAAGACACAACATATTGAACATATGATTAGTATGAAAAATAATAATTTTTGCAGGAGAATAGCTGAAACTGCATTTGATAAAATAAGAGTTAGTATTGAAGATAAGATTGAGAGTAAAATTGAATCCGAACATATTGATAGAATAATTTGTCCTGAGTATAATATAATCGATATATGCTATGAAGATTATGATAGTATTGACACAGGGAATTTAGAAGATATTTATTATTTTCAGTATCAATAGATGTGGTAGGACATGAAATGTTATATGAAGAAAAGGATGAGTTACCTTTTGAAATTTACGACAAGTCGCACATTGAGTTACAAGGAACAGTAGAAGTAGGAGTATCAATAGAACATGATGATAACATTGATATAGTTAAAGATAATAAGTTTAGTTATGCATTTATTTCTGACATGTTTTTTGAAGAAACAGGATATTTTGTATCTAATAAGCCATTTTTGGGTTTAGAAAGTATAAGACATTGCATAGATGAATATCAAAATATAGAAAAAAGAAATAATAAATTATAAATTATTTATTGATAAAATTAAGAAAATATAAATATATGTCTAACTTTATTTACTGAGAATAAGTTATAGTAAAATTTGAAATAATATGATATAATTGAATTAAAGAAAAATGGGAGATATAGATTATGGCAACATCAAGTATAAAAAGAAACTTTGTGATTGAAGGGCAAGATGCTGTTGATTTTGCTAATTCTTTAGATGAGGCATTTAAAGAAAGAGAAGAAAGAGGACCATATAAGTTTACTGGCAGAGTTTTGAGTGAAGATGAAAAAAATGCTGCTCTTAAAGGAATTGTAGTTAAATGATAGAAATAGGAAAATTCCAATGTGCAAACTTAAATGAATTGTTAGAAATATATGAAGAAAATGAATTAAAGGGTATTTTCTCTTCTTTCGTTTGTAGTAAGAATAGTGAAATTGAGTTATTCTTAAAAAATAATGCGATTGAATTTTATAAAAAGAGTCAAGCCATTACATATACCATACTTGACAGCAAAAATGAACTGATGGGTTATTTTTCGTTGTCATTAAAGCCTATATCAATCAAAAGTGATATATTGAGTAACTCTGAATTAAAAAAGATACTTAGAATTGCAGAATTAGAAACTGAAAATAATACAGTAAACCCAGCAGCATATTTAATAGCTCAACTTGGAAAATCTGATAAATCAAATATAAACATAGATGTAATTTTTGATTTTATTCATTACTACATATATGAAGCAAAAAAGTTGTGTGGTGGAGTTATTGAGTTTCTTGAATCGGAAAATAATGATAAATTAATTAATATGTATCAAGATATAGGATTTAAAACATTTAATATAAGAAAGAGCAAAAGTGGTGAAGAAAGAAAGTTAGTACAAATGTATAGATTAATATAATGATCTAGTATAATTTAAGTTGACATATTTTTTATTAGTGATAATATAAAAATAATTGAAAAAAGGAGAAAAGAAATATGTCAAGTAGGAAGAGATATGATATTGACATTTTAAATGATTATGATGTTTTAAATTGACAAAAATATGCTAATTTTAGCATATTTTTTTATTGTAAAAAAATAGCAAATATTAAAAATTTATGATAAAATATAACAGTATGTGTAATGAAAAAAAAGTAAAAATAGGAATAGATACATTTGGTGCTGATAATGGATGTGATATTTTTGTAGAAGCTGCTAAACTCGCCGTTGCAACAAATGACAATATAGAGTTATATCTATATGGTGATCATTTTTTGTTAAATAATTTGGTGAAAAAATATAGTGTTTCAAATGATAATATTTTTATCGTAGATGCAAAAGAAGAAATAAAAGTTGATGAACATCCTGTAATGGCTTTAAGGACTAAAAAAAATTCATCTTTATATAGGTCAGGTGAAGATTTATTAAATGGAAAAATTGATGCTTTAATATCTGCTGGAAGTACTGGTGCAATACTTGCATTAGCTCAATTATATATAAAAACTATTGAAGGTATAAAAAGACCAGCAATAGCAACTTTAGTTCCTACAGAAAAACAAATGTGTTTAGTAATTGATAGTGGTGCAAATATGGATCCAGAGAGTGAATGGCTTATGCAATATGCTCTTCTTGGTTCAGTGTATTTTAAAGAAATGTATAATAAAGAAAATCCAAGAGTAGGATTATTGAATGTGGGAGTTGAACCTACAAAAGGCAACAAATTAATTCTTGAAACATATGGATTATTATCAAATTCAAAAAGAATAAATTTTGTAGGTAATATTGAAGCAAGGGATATAACAAAAGGAGTGTGTGATGTTTTAGTTGCTGATGGATTTAATGGAAATATATTTTTAAAAACTTATGAAGGTGTCTCAAAAAGTTTATTAAATGTGATAAAAAAATGTTTTAAAGAAAATATTTTGACATCTATATCTGCACTATTGTTAAAAGGAAGTTTAAAAAAATTTTTAAAAAAATATGATGCACATGAATATGGTGGTGCACCATTAATTGGTTGTAAAAAACTAATATTAAAATGTCATGGCAATGCAAAAAAAAATGAGATATTTGTATGTATTGACCAAGCATACAATTTTGTAAATAAAAAATTAATAGATAAATTTAATAATTATTTGAAAGGATAGTATATGGAATTTGAAAAAATTAAAAAGATAATTTTATCTGTAAAAAATGTTGATGAGAACAAAATAACTGAAGAGTCTGATTTTATAAAAGATTTATTATTAGACTCGATAGAAGTTTTTCAGATTATAATGGGAATTGAAGAAGAATATGGTATAACAATAGATAATACAGATTTGACAAATATTCATACTATAAAAGATGCTATAATTGCAATAGAGAAGTATAAAAATGCTTGATGATTTAGAAAAAAAAATAAATTATTTTTTTAAAAATAAGGATTTGCTAAAAAAAGCTTTTATACATCCTTCATATGTAAATGAGCATAAAAAAGATAATTTAACAGACAATCAAAGACTTGAGTTTTTAGGAGATGCAGTTGTTGAATTAGTTGTATCTAATTATCTATATAATAATTTTATAGATTATGATGAAGGGATGCTAACAAAAACAAGAATAAAAATTGTATGTGAACAAACTCTTTCAGCTGTTGCTAAAAAACTTGATTTATACAAATATTTAATTTGTGGAAATGGAGAAAATATAGAAAAAGTAAAACACAACAATAGTGTTTTATGTGATACATATGAAGCCCTTATTGCAGCAGTTTATATTGATGGTGGATTAACAGAAGTCACAAAAGTTTTAAATAAAACATTGCTTATAGATGATATAATTAATTCAATAGATACAGATTATAAATCAATATTATATGAGTATGCTTCAAAAGAAAAAATAGATATTCAATACAAAGTTGAAGATGAAATAGGACCTGATCACAATAAAAAATTTGTTGTTGCATTATATTTAAATAATAAATTAGTGTCAAGAGGAATTGGAAGCTCTAAAAAAAATGCTGAACAAGAAGCAGCAAAAAAACAAATAGATAAATTAGATTTAGGAGTAAATTAAATGTATTTAAAACAAATAGAAATACACGGTTTTAAATCGTTTGCAAATGATACAGTTTTAAATTTTGAAAGAGGAATAACTGCTATCGTTGGACCAAATGGAAGTGGTAAATCAAACATCGCAGATGCAGTAAGGTGGGTGCTTGGTGAACAAAAAGTAAAACAGCTTAGAAGTAGTAATATGCAAGATGTCATATTTTCTGGAACTGAACTAAGAAAAGCACAAAGTTTTGCATATGTAAGTTTAGTTATAGATAATTCTGATAGGAAACTATCGCTTGATTTTGATGAAGTGCAAGTATCAAGGAGACTTTATAGATCTGGTGATTCTGAATACAAATTAAATGGCACAGAATGTAGATTAAAAGATATAAATGAAATTTTTTATGATACAGGTATAGGAAAAGAAGGATATTCTATCATAGGACAAGGACAGATAGATAAAATTTTGTCAAATAAACCAGAAGATAGAAGAGAATTATTTGACGAAGCAGTTGGTATTGTTAAATATAAAAGAAGAAAAGCTATAGCAGAAAAAAAACTTGAAGAAGAACAATTAAATCTGTCAAGAGTGTCTGATATTATGTCAGAACTTGAAAAACAAGTAGAGCCACTTAGAAAACAAGCAGAAGATGCAAAAATATATTTATCACTTCGAGAACAATTGATATTACATATGTCAAATTATCTAGTTAGAGAGATTGATAAAGAAACTGAAAATATAAAAAATTTAAATGAAAATTTGTTAATTGTGAAAAGTGATTTAAAAGAAGTTAACAAAAATAAAGAAGAGTTTAATCAAAAATATGCAGAAATAGATAGTGAAATAAGTAATCTTGATGTTCATGTTGCATATTTAAAAGATAGTTTATCAGATAATAATACAAAAAAAGAAAATTTTATAGGAAAAATTAATGTAATAAAAGAACAAATTAATTTTGAAAATGAATCAAATCAAAGCAGAACTGATAGAATAAACGTTTTAAATAATTATATTTTTGATATCATTTCAAAAATAGAAACAAGTACAAGTATTATCAATGCATTAAAAAAACAATTAATGATTATAAAACAAAATAATACAAATATTGATGATACAAAAGATTTGGATGAGAACATTAATAAAATTAATGAAAAAATAGATTTTGCAATAGAAAAAGTAAGAATTTATATGGGAGATGATTATTTATTTGATATAAATTCTACACCAGAAAAAACAGCAAGCGATGAAATTTTAGCAAGTGTAAATGATAAAAAAAGTGAGTTAGATGAATTAAATGTGACAATAGATGATTTAACTCTTCAAACAAAAAATTTAAGTGACCAATTAATAAATAAATCAAGAGAACTTGAAAATATTAATAATAATATATTGAATTCACAATCAGTATATCACGGTTATGAGACAAAACTTGAGACAATAAAAAATATGATTGACAGATATGATGGATACAACAATACTGTAAAAATAATAATGGATAATAGAGATAGGTTTGCTGGCATTAAAGGTGTTGTTGCAGATTTAATAAATACAGAACCTAAGTATGAAGTAGCAATAGAAGTTGCAATTGCTGGTGCATTACAAAATATTGTTACATCAAATATTGATGATTCAAAAAAAATAATTGAGTATTTAAAAGAACAAAAGCTTGGAAGATTGACATTACTTCCACTTACTACACTTACTCCAAAAGAAAATAATAAATATATAAATGCAAAAAATGAAGTAGGAGTAATAGATATAGCTAAAAATCTTGTTAGATATGAGAATGAATATGAAAAACTTGCAGAGTATTTATTATCAAGGTGTTTGATTGTAGATAATTTTGACAATGCAAATAATTTAAATAGAAAATATAATCATAGTTTAAAAATAGTAACTTTAAGTGGAGAGATATTTAATCCTGGAGGATCTGTTTCAGGAGGTGCATATAAAAATTCATTAAATTTAATAGGTAGAAATAGAGAATATGATGAGTTAAAAATAAAAATAGTTGATAAGAAAAATGAAATAGATAATTTAAATATTCAAAAAGCAAATACTACTACTGCTTATGATACAATTCAAAGAAATATAGAGAAAAATAAAAATGAATTAAGCAATTTGTTAGTTAAAAAGAATACACTTACTTTAAATATTGTTAATGAATTAAAATTAAAATATTCAAATATGATTTCTCAATTTGAATACTCAGCAACAGATCTTGATAGATTATATGGTGAACTTGATAATTATTTTCAAGAAAAAGCTGGACTTGAAGATAAAGGTAAAGATTCTATTGAAAGTGTAGAAAAGAAACAATTAGATATAGAGAATATTAATAAAGAGATAATAGATATAAATAATGAAATAGATAAAATAAACCAAGAAATCATTTCTAATACAAATAAAAAAGAAGAATTATTGCAAAATAGAAATGAATATTACGAGTCAAAAGATCGAATAGCAAATGAATTAATAAGTTTGGAACAAGAACAATTTAAATTAAATTCTAATATAGAAAAGTCAACACAAAAAATACAAGAAGTAACTCAAAAGAGTTTTGATGAATATCAATTGACTTATGAATCAGCAAAAGAAAAATTTATTGAAGATTTTGGCAGTATTCAAGATATAAAAAATAAAATGAGTGAAATAAGAAAAGATATGACTGCTCTTGGTGATGTCAATGTCCGTTCTATAGAAGAATTTAAAAATGTGTCTGATAGATATGGACTTATGCTCTCTCAATATGATGATTTGAAAAAATCAGAAGAGATGATTTTAAAAATCGTCGAAGATCTTGATGAAAATATGAAAAAACAATTTGATGAAAATTTTAAATTTATAAAAACAGAATTTGATAAAGTATTTAAAGAATTGTTTGGTGGTGGAAAAGCTACACTTGAATTAATGGATGATGGTGTTGATAAATTAGAAGCAGGAGTTCAAATCAATGTTCAACCACCAGGAAAGAAACTTGGAAATCTTTCACAATTATCAGGTGGTGAAAGAGCGATGACAGCTATAGCATTATTGTTTGCTATTCAGAATTTAAAACCATCACCATTTTGTCTACTTGATGAAATAGAGGCAGCACTTGATGAATCAAATGTTGATAGATTTGCTGATTATTTAAAAAATCTAATTAAAGATACACAATTTATACTTATCACACATAGAAGAGGAACTATGGAAAATGCTGATAGACTTTATGGTGTTACAATGCAAGAAAAAGGTGTCACGTCACTTGTATCAGTTAATTTGGTTGAAGAACAATTAGATTAAGGGGATAAAATATGAGAAGAATAATGATTAAAATTTCTGGGGAAGCAATGTCAGGAGATAAAACAACAGGCTTTGACGAAAAAGTATTAAATGATATTTATGAACAGATTGCTCCTTCAATAGAAAAAAAAATTGAGATTTGTATTTTACTTGGTGGAGGTAATTTTATACGAGGTAGAGATTTATTATCTATTGATAAATACAAAGCAGACCAGATAGGAATGCTTTCAACAGTGATGAATGGCATATATTTTAAAGAATTTCTTAAATCAAAAAATATAAAATCATCTCTATATAGTGCTTTTAAATGTGATGGGATAGTAGATTTGTTTGATAAAAATAAAGCAGAAGAAGATTTATTAAATGGTAAAATAGTATTATTTGTAGGCGGGACAGGTCATCCTTATTTTACAACTGATACAGGAGTAGTTTTAAGAGCATTAGAGTTAAATTGCACAGAAGTTTTACTTGCAAAGTCAATAGATGCAGTGTATGATGACGATCCAAAAATAAATAAAAATGCAAAAAAATATGATACAATAACTTATGATGAGATATTAAATAAAAATTTAAAAGTAGTAGATTTATCTTCAATAACTTTAGCAAAAGATAACAATTTAAAATTACATATTTTTTCTTCAAATGAAAAAGATGCTTTAAAAAAAGCAATGCTTGGAGAAAAAATTGGAACAATAATAAATGGAGGTTAATTATGGATAATAGACTAAATCCTTTTGTAAGTAAATTAAATAAAAGTTTAGAAAACATGAAAAATGATTTTCATACTATAAGAGCAGGGAGAGCAAACCCTAAAATACTTGATAAGATAAATGTTGAGTATTATGGAGTTTTAACTCCTTTAGTTCAGATGGGAAGTATAAATGTGCCAGAGGCAAGAGTGATTGTAATACAACCATTTGATAAGAGTTCATTAAAAGAAATAGAAAAAGCTATCAATATGTCTGATATAGGAATTAATCCTACTAATGATGGAAATGCAATAAGACTTGTATTTCCAGAATTAACAGAAGAGAGAAGAAAAGAAATATCAAAAGATATTAAGAAAAAGGGAGAAGAATGTAAAATAGCTATAAGGAATATAAGAAAAGATGCTTTTGATTTGGTGAAAAAACTTGAAAAAGATAATGCTATATCAAAAGATGATATAAAATCTATGAATGATAGTTTTCAAAAAGAAGTAGATAAATTTATAGAAAAAATAGATAATGAGGTTGAAGAAAAAATTAAAGAAATAATGAAGGTGTAGTAGATGATAGATTTATCTAATAAAATTTTGCCAAAATCTGTAGCTATAATACTTGATGGCAATGGAAGATATGCAAATAAAAATAAAATCACAAAATATTTAGGACATAAAGCAGGCTGTGATAATCTTGAGAAAATTTTGGAAGAGACAGTGAGACTAAATATTAAATATTTAACAGTATATGCTTTTTCTACTGAGAATTGGAAAAGATCAGATGAAGAAATTAATGGTTTATTTGATTTATTTAATTTGTATCTGAATAAAATAAAAGAAAAAGCAATAATCAATGAGGTAAAAGTTCAGTTTATAGGGGATTTGTCAAAATTTGATAAAAAAATAATTGATAGTTGTAATGATTTATCAGATGCAACGAAAAAATTTGAAAAATGTATTTTTTCTATTGCATTTAATTATGGTAGTCGTGATGAAATTGTGAGAGCAGTCAACAAAATTAAAAAAGATAACTCGATAGATGAGGTGACAGAAGATATATTTTCTAAATATCTTGATACTAAAAATATTATGGATCCTGATTTGTTAATAAGAACATCTGGAGAATTACGATTATCAAATTTTTTATTATGGCAATTGGCATATAGTGAATTATATTTTACAAATGTTTTATGGCCTGAGTTTAATATAGAAGAATATCATAAAGCACTTTTAGAATTTGGTAATAGAAATAGGAGATTTGGTGGAAGATAATAAAAATAAAAAATTGTCAAGTTTTATAAAAAGATTAGCAAGTGGAATAGTTTTACTTACTGTTCTTGCTTTTGTTATATATGTAGGTGGAGATGCATTATGGTTTTCATCTTTTTTTGTATCAATCATAGCACTTTTTGAATTATATAAAGTATTTGGGATACAAAAAAATCGACTTGGGATACTTGGATATGTATTTGTATCTATTTATTATATAACAGTATATCAATTTAAAGTTAATGGTATTTTGTTTTTTATGATACTTATGATTTTACTACTTTTAATATTTTATATATTTAGTTTTCCAATGTTTTCTATTAAAGATGTTTCTTTGACTTTATTTGGAATTTTTTATGTAGCAGTTTTGTTTAGTTTTATTTATTTGATAAGGATGCAAAGGGGAGAATATGGAAAATATTTAGTGTGGATAGTTTTTATATCGAGTTGGGGCTGTGATACTTTTGCATATTGTGTTGGAATGTTGTGTGGTAGACACAAATTAAATAATATATTGAGTCCAAATAAAACAGTTGAAGGTTGTATTGGTGGAGTGATAGGAAGTGTTTTAATAGGTTTAGTATATACATATATCTTGTTGCATAATATTGTTGATAATTTTGAGATATCATTAATAAGAGTAGGAATTATCTGTTTTGTATGTGCTATTATTTCACAACTTGGCGATTTAGTAGCTTCAGCAATTAAAAGAGAATATAAAATAAAAGATTATGGGGATATAATACCAGGACATGGTGGTATACTCGATAGATTTGATTCAGTTATATTTTGTGCACCTGTATTATATTTTTTGTTGAATGTGTATAAATAAATTATATGAACAATTTAATATAAGTATAAAAACAATTAAATATGTAGAAAAATTTGAAAGTGAAATCAAAAATAGTTTTTATGAATTAGATAAAATTGAAGAATATAATCAAATTAAAATTTTAAATGCATTTAGAAAAAATAGTTTATCTGATTTTCATTTTGAAACATCTACAGGATATGGTTATACAGATAAAGGAAGAGATGTTATAGAAAAAATATATAGCACAATTTTTAATACAGAAGATGCATTAGTTAGACAACAGATATCATCAGGAACTCAAGCGATATATGTAGTGTTGTCTGCACTTACAAAACAAGGAGATGAAATACTTTCAGTAAATGGTATGCCATATGATACTTTAAAACCAATAATTGGAATAAATAATGAAATTGGCTCTCTTAAAGAAAATGGTATAATTTTTAAATATGTAGATTTAAAAAATAATGATTTTGATTTTGACAAAATTAAAAATAATATTACAAAAAAAACAAAAATCATAATGATACAGAGGTCAAGAGGATATGATATAAGAAAATCATTTTCTATAGTAGATATAAAAAGAATTATTGAATTTGTAAAAAAAATAAATGAAGATATAATAGTTTTTGTAGATAATTGTTATGGAGAATTAGTTGATATACTTGAGCCTACAGATGTAGGGGCTGATATAATGGCTGGTTCTCTTATTAAAAATATAGGTGGTGGCATCGCAAGAACTGGTGGATACATAGTAGGAAAAAAATTTTTAATAGAGAGATGTGCTTATAGATTGATTGCACCAGGAATAGGAAAAGAAGTAGGAATATCTTTTGGACAAAACTTAAATGTATTAGAAGGATTGTATTTTGCACCACAAGTTGTAATAAATGTTATTAAGGGTATTAAGTTATTTGCTGCAGTTTATAATGATTTAAATATAAAAACTTATCCAAATTTTAATGAAAAACAAAATGATATAGTGCTTGGTATAGAATTTAATGATGCAAAAAAACTTAAATATTTTTGTAAATGCATACAAAGTGTATCTTGTGTAGATGCATATGTTGAACCAGAGTTTGATGATATGCCAGGATATAAAGATAAAATAATAATGGCAGCTGGTAATTTTATATCAGGGAGTAGTATAGAATTATCTTGTGATGCACCACTTAGACCTCCATTTATTGCATATCTTCAAGGTGGATTAAGCTTTTATCAAATAAAATTAGCATTAATGAAAAGTATAGAAGGTATTTATGATAAAATTTAAAAATGTAAATGTAAAATATGAAAAAGATAAATATGCATTAAGAGATTTCAATCTCCAAATAGATGATGGAGAGTTTGTTTTTATAGTAGGAAAAACTGGTGCAGGTAAGTCAACTATATTTAAGCTTTTGACACAAGAGATAAAACCAACATCTGGTAGCATAAAAGTATTTAAAAATAAATTAGAATTTATGCATGTAAAATCAATTCCTTATTATAGGAGAAATCTTGGAATAATTTTTCAAAATTTTAGATTACTTCCTGATAAAAATGTATATAACAACATAGCATTTGCACAAGAGATTATTGGTGAAAGTAGTTTTAGAATTAAAAAAAGAGTTATGAAAGTTTTAAATCTTGTAGGACTTAGAAATAAGTCAAGAAAATATCCAAGAGAGTTATCAGGCGGAGAACAACAAAAAGTAGCAATTGCAAGAGCTATTATCAATAAGCCAAGTATAATTCTTGCAGATGAACCAACTGGAAACCTTGATGAAGTAAGTAGTAATGAGATAATGGATTTATTATTACATATAAATGATACTGGTGCAACTGTGATAGTTATAACTCATGATTTACATTTAGTATCAAGATTAAATAAAAGGGTAGTAAGAATAAATAATGGAAGTGTAATATCAGATACTATTGGACTTGACGATGAGTTGTTAGATTATATAAATACAAATGATACTAATTATAATTAATATTTACTCAAAAATGTAAAAAAACACTAAAAAAATGATATAGTATAATTTAAATTGACATATTTTTTTTTACCAAAACATAAGGTGTTATTTTAATGATTTTTCTGTAAAAATTATTATTTTATCTGCTTTATATATACCATCTTATTTTATTAGTATAGACAAGTATAAAAGTCTTGATAGATGTCAAAACAAGTGTGTCAAAGTTATTATTATAGTAAATTTTATATAAATTTTACTCTTTTTTATATGTTTTTGTATAATAAAATTGCTTTATTTTTTAGAAATTTGGTTAATTTTTTAAAAAATAGTTAATCTTCTATATTAATAGTAGAAAATGGAATAAATGCTTAATTTGTAGAGTTTTTTATTAAAAATATACTATGTAAAACAATAATAAATGTGCTATAATAGAAAATAAAATTTGTATGTATAAATTAAAATAGTAATCAAGAAATATAATACATAAATATTTAATAAATTATTAAATATGTGAATTAAATATGAACTTAAATTTATTTTATATAAAATTAAAAAATTAAAAGGAGGAATATATTTTGTTTTTATTACTGCTTTTATTGTGGATAATATTTAATGGAAAAATAACATTTGAAATATTTATCACTGGTGTTGTTATTTCATTTTTTCTCACAATATTTTTTAACAAATTTTTCTTCAAAGAAGAAGACAATACAAAAAATATTTTCAAAAAAATTTTGATGCTTATTGAATATTTTGTTGTATTGATATATGAAATAATAAAGGCTAACATATCAGTATTTTCTCTTATATTAAAAAGGGATATTGATATAGAGCCTTGTTTTTGTTATTTTAAGACTAAATTAAAACAACAAAAAAGTAGAATACTTCTTGCAAATTCTATAACATTAACACCTGGGACTATAACTGTTGAGTTAAATGAAAAAGGTGAATATAAAGTTCATTGTCTTGATAAGTCTTTATATGATGGGATAAATGATTCTGTTTTTGTAAAAATGCTTGAAAAGATGGAGGAGGTGTAATATGAATATAGAGAGTGCACAAAATTTTATATTTTTCATATCACTTGTAGTGTTGTCTATTTCTATTATAGCTATATTTTTAAGAGCAATAATTGGACCAAAAGTCACAGATAGAATTATATGTGTCAACATGATAGGAACAAAAATTATAATAATGGTTTGTATAATATCAGCAGTTCTTAAAGAAAGTTTTATAATAGATATTGCAATTTTATATGCACTTATCAATTTTGTGTCAATGGTCGCATTAACTTATGCATACCAGTATTCATATATTAAACGACACAAGAATATAAGGAGGAATAAATAATTATGTTAGATATTATAAGATTTATATTAGGCTCTGCATTTTTATTTGTAGGACTTTTGATAATAATTCTTGCAATTATAGGAGTGTATAGATTGGGATATATTTTAAATCGTATGCATGTAGCAGCTACTTGTGATACGATGGGAATATTTTTGATGCTTGTAGGGCTCGTATTGATTGAAGGATTTACATTTACTACTTTTAAACTTGCATTAATTATTATTTTCTTTTGGATCACAAGTCCAGTATGTAGTCATTTGATAAGTAAAGCAGAAGCAAATACGAATGAAGATATAGATGAAGAATGCATGGAGGTAAAATTATGATATATGTGCAATATATATTAGTTGTTTTTTTACTTGTGTGTGCGATTGCAGTTTGTATAACAAATAATTTACTTATATCACTAATAATTTTTACAGCATATAGTTTAGTTATGAGTGTTATTTGGCTGTTTTTGGAATCTCCTGATTTGGCAATTACTGAAGCAGCAGTAGGAGCAGGAGTTACAAGTATTTTATTTTTCATTACTTTAAAAAAAGTTGGCAAAATGAGTGACAAGGAGGATAGTGATGAATAATATATTAAAAAATATAAATGATTTTGTAAATGGAGTAAGTCATGAAGAGATAAATAATGTAGAAAATACAAAATCAAAAAAACATAAGCATCATGAAAAAGTTTTTACAGAAAGAATTGCTGATGTTGTAGAAAATGGAGAAACTAAAAGTTTTAGAAAAATTTATAATGTTATAGCAATAATTCTTGCTTGTGTAATAATAGGATGTATGATTTATACTGTATCTTTCTTACCATCTTTTGGAGATCCAACAAATCCTGCTAATAATGAAGTTAGTAGAAAATATATAACAGAAGGGGTAAAAGATACAGCAGCTATAAATTTAGTGGCAGGTATGATTCTCGATTATAGAGCTTTTGATACATTAGGTGAGTCTACAGTTTTATTTATTGCTGCATCTACTGTTATAATATTGTTGTTTAGGAAAAAAACAAAAAAAGAGGAATTAGCTGAATTAGCAGATGAACAAAAATATGAAGATAAACATGATTTAGTTTTAAGACACGGAGCTTTATTGGTTGTTCCAGCAATAATATTATATGGAATTTATATTATATTAAATGGACACTTATCACCTGGTGGTGGTTTTTCTGGTGGAGCAATAGTCGGTGCTGGATTAATACTTTATAATCTCGCATTTGGAGATAAGTCGACTCAAAAGTTTTTTAATTTTAATATTTATAAAAAAATAATAATATTTTCACTTTCATTTTATGCATTATCAAAAACTTATTCATTTTATACAGGTGCAAATCATATAGAATCAATTATACCAAAAGGTATCCCTGGAAATATTTTTAGTAGTGGTCTTATACTTCCTTTAAATATATGTGTAGGAATAGTTGTTGCTTGCACAATGTTTGGATTTTATTCATTATTTGATAGGGAGGAAATATAAATGTTTGAGAGATTATTTGTCAATTATTATGAAACAGTAGCAATAATAATTTTTGGAATCGGTTTTGTTACTTTATTGCTAAATAGAAATATTATAAAAAAAATAATTGGATTTAATTTTATGGATACAGCAGTTTATTTATTTTTAGCTTCAAAAGGATATGTAGCAGGAAGAGTTGCACCTATATCTTTTGAAGGTGCAAATCCAACATTTACCAATTATATAAATCCGATACCTGCAGGCTTAGTTCTTACAGGAATTGTTGTATCGGTTTCATTTTCTGCATTCTTTTTAGCATTAGCAATTAAATTATATAGAGAGTATAATACTCTTGATCTACATGAGATTATTGCTATTATGAATAGGGAAGAGGAGGCAAAAGAATGATGAATTTAGTTCAAAATTTTCCTTTTGTAACAATAATATTGTCAATGCTTACAGGTATAATATGTGCAGCATTGAAACCAAAAAAAGCAATGGTTGTGTGTTTAATAACATTATCTGTGTGTTTTGTGATGTCACTTATGACATTGTTATTTTGCATTGATTATGGTAATTCATATGTATATTATATGGGACATTTTCCAGCACCATTTGGAAATGAGATAAGAGTAGGTGTTCTTGAAACACTTTTAGCAACTGCATTTACACTTGTAATGATGTTATCACTTCTTGGTGGAATGAAACATATTTTTCATGATGTAGAAAATGATAAACAAAATTATTATTTTCTAATGATGAATTTGTTATATGCATCACTTCTTGCACTTATATATACAAATGACTTATTTACAGCTTATGTATTTGTAGAAATAAATACACTTACATCTTGTTCGATTGTTATGCTTAAAAATAGTAGAGAGACACTTGTTGCTACTACAAGATATTTGATAATGAGTTTATTAGGCTCTGGATTATTCTTGATAGGAATAAGTATTTTATATGACATAACAGGACATTTGTTAATGTCTAATATAAAAAATAGTATTAAAAATTTGGTTTTAACAGGTCAATATAAATTTCCTCTTGAAATGATTATTTGTCTATTTGCTATAGGACTTGGAATAAAAAGTGCATTATATCCTTTTCATTCTTGGCTTCCAGATGCACATGGACAATCAACATCAGCATCTTCTGCTGTGTTGTCTGGATTAGTTTTAAAAGCATATATAGTATTGCTTATAAAAATTATATATAGAGTATTTGGTTTAAATGTTATAAATAATTCAAATGTTTTTAATATATTATTTGCTTTTGGTGTTTTAGCTATGACTATAGGTTCTATAAAAGCAATAAATGAAAGAGATATAAAAAAGATGATTGCATATTCATCTGTTGCACAAGTTGGATATATTTATATGGGAATTGGTCTTGGAAATGAACTTGGAATGGTTGCAGCATGCTTACAGATTTTAGTTCATGCATTCACTAAACCTATGTTATTTAATACTGCAGGTCAATTCATGGATGTATCAAATGGCAGTAGAAAATTTAAAGATTTAAAAGGTGCTGCAAGAAAAAATCTATATGCAGGAATTGCTTTTGCAGTAGGTGCTTTTTCGATGATAGGTATACCACTATTTGCTGGATTTGTTGTAAAATATAATTTGGCTCTTGCTTCTTTTAGTGTTAAAAATAAAATGAGTATTGCACTTATTGCACTCATAATAAGTACAGTTCTAAATGCAATATATTATATACCTGCTTTAATGGTGTTATTTAAAAAAGATGACAAAACAAAAAAAATTGTATTTATGCCAGATAAAACAGATGTAGGATTTATATTTTCAAATGGTATATTTATAATATGCAATTTTATTTTTGGAATTATGTCATCTATATTTATAAAACTTATAATAGACGGATTAAAAGTATTTTCATAATTTGGAGGATAATATGGTTTTAGAAAATTTATTAGTAATTCCTATTTTAATACCAGCTGTATTTAGTTTATTTACATTGGTTATTAAAACAGTATTCAAAAATAGGAATTTTAGACAAGTTTATGTTTTCTTGGTACTACTTGCGACTTTAATTTGTAATTTATATGTATTAAAAAATGGTGGTAGTTTAGTATTGTTTAATTTAACTAGTGATCTTGCAATTAAACTTAAAGTGGATGAGATGACAATACTATTTAATACATTAGTAAGTGTTATGTGGTTTCTTGTAGGTTTGTTTTCATTTGAATATATGAAACATGAAGAAAATAATGAGAGTTTTTATCTATTTTATTTACTTACAGAAGCTGCACTTTTGGGACTTGGAATGGCAGCAAACTTTATAACATTTTATGTATTTTATGAGTTTATGACATTTTTATCAATTCCATTAGTATTGCATAGTAGGACTAAAGAAGCAATAGCTGGTGGATTAAAATATTTGTTTTATTCAATATTTGGAGCATCACTTGCATTAATTGGATTTTTCTTTATGAATTACTATGGAGATATAGAATTTATAAAAGGTGGCACATTGATAGCAGGAAAAGTAGCAAATAATGAAAACATTTTGAGGCTTGTATTTTTTGCTACAATAGTAGGTTTTGGTGTAAAAGCAGGTTTATTTCCACTTCATGGTTGGCTTACAACAGCTCATCCAGTAGCACCAGCACCAGCATCTGCAGTTTTATCTGGTGTTATAACAAAAGCTGGAGTTTTAGGAATTGTTAGAGTTATATTTTATCAAGTTGGTGTTGATTTTATAAAAGGAACTTGGGTTCAATATGCTTTTATGACATTGACTTTGATAACAATTTTTATGGGCTCTATGATGGCATTTAAAGAAAATTTATTAAAGAAAAGACTAGCATATAGTTCAGTATCTCAAGTTTCTTATGTTTTATTTGGTATTTCAACACTTACACAAATAGGCTTTGTAGGTGCATTGCTACAAGTAGTATTTCACTCTATTACTAAAAATTTACTATTTATGTGTGCAGGAAGTATTATATATAAAACTCATAAAACTAAAGTTGATGAATTAAAAGCTATAGGTAAATATATGCCAATAGTTATGTGGTGTTTTACTATTGGAGGACTTGCACTTGTAGGAGTTCCACCACTAACTGGATTTGTAAGTAAATGGTATCTAGCTATGGGGTCACTTGCAACTAATATTAATATATATAGTTGGTTAGGTCCTGTAATATTATTAATAAGTGCATTATTAACTGCAGGTTATTTGATTACTATTTCTATCAATGCATTTTTCCCAGGAGCAGATTTTGATTATTCAAAAGTTAAAAAATTAGATCCTAATCTATATATGACTATACCAATAATAACTTTAGCAGTTTTATGTATAGTTTGTGGAACATATGCAAAACCATTTATAGATTTTTTTACAAATTTTGCTATAACACTTTTTAGATAATAATTTTTGGTAATCATATGCTAATATTTTTTATAATTTGGGTTCCAATAATCTTAGGATTATTATTACCAATTTTAAAATTAAATAGATTAAATAGAAAAATATATGTAATAGGTTCTACAGTTTTAACAAGTTTTTTGGTATATTATTTGACATTTATACATACAGGTTTAGTGTGGACTTTAGTTAAAATATCAAATATGTTTTCAATTTCATTTGGTGTAGATGGATTATCAAAAATATTTTTGATACTTATAGCTACACTTTGGCCTCTTGCAACTATTTATGCAACTCAATATATGGAACATAAAAAAAATATTGATTCATTTTTTAGATATTTTTTGATATCTTTTGGTATAGCAATAGGATTATCTTGTAGTAGCAATTTTATTTCATTATATTTTTTCTATGAGCTTTTGACTTTTTTGACTTTACCACTCATTATGCATGAATATGACAAAGAATCACTATATGCAGGCAAAATTTATTTAATAGTTTCTATGATTGGTGCAAGCCTTGCACTTATGGGGATAATCATTTTATCAACATATACAACTTATGGTATAGATTTTAGATATGGTGGAATATTAACCAATGGGATATTTGGTGATACTACATTATTGTATGTTGGATTTTTGTTTTGCTTTTTAGGATTTGGAGTAAAAACTGGCATTTTCCCATTTACATTTTGGCTTCCTACTTGTAGTGTAGCTCCTACTCCTGTTAGTGCACTTTTGCATGCAGTAGTTGTAGTAAAAGCAGGGGTGTTTTCAATCATAAGAACGATTTATTATGCATACGGTGTAGAATTTTTGCAAGGAACATGGTGTCAGAGTGTAGCGATTATTATATCTATAATCACAATTATATATGGATCTTTTATGGCTGTAAGAGAAAAAAATATTAAAAAGAGGCTTGCATATTCAACTGCGAGCAATTTGTCATATATATTGTTTATTATCTCATTAATGAATGATACAAGTTTGAAAGCAGGTATCACACATATGTTGTTTCATGCATTAACTAAAATTTTATTATTTTTTGTAGCTGGAGCATTTATAATATATGAAAATATAATTACAGTTGATCAAGTTAAAGGAATATTTAAAAAAATGAGAATAGGATTTGTTGCATTTACAATAGCAAGTTTAAGTCTCATAGGAATTCCTCTAACTTGTGGATTTATAAGTAAATTTCAAATTATTAGTGCAGCAATTTCTTATAATACTACATTATCACTAATAGGAATGGGGGCTATAATTTTATCAAGTATATTGACAGTTATATATTTAATGACTATTGTAGTTTTAGGATATACTGTAAATGATAATAGTAGTGTTAATGAAAAAACGGGTAAGTTGATGAATTTTGTATTTATTGTTTTGTTAGTTTTGATTATATATTTTGGAATTAACTCTGGTTTTTTATTGGAGTTTATAAATGATATAATATAAAGAATTTAGGAGGGGACTGTGAAAGATAATATATTATTATTTTTGGTTTTGTTTCCACTTGTAGGGAGTTTTATATCTTACTTAATTGGAAGAAAAAATAAAATTGCGAGAGATTATTTCGTTATGATCTGTTGCATAATTGATTTGTTGATACTTTTATATTTATTTACTTGTGTATATAAAGGTGAGACATTTAATTATTATTTGCCAAATATATGTGGACAAACTCTTCATTTGCAACTTGATGGATTTAGAGCTATATATGGAACGATTTGTGCACTTATGTGGACTATGACTTCTATTTTTAGTCATGAATATTTTCATCATTATAGAAATAGAAATAGATATTTTTTCTTTATTCTATTAACACTTTCTGGAACGATGGGAGTATTTTTATCAGGAGATTTGTTCACTACTTTTATATTTTTTGAAATAATGTCATTTGCATCTTATGTAGCAGTAATACATGATGAAAAACCAAAAGCTATGAAAGCAGGAGATATTTATTTGTTTATTGCTGTTCTTGGTGGCATGGTTATGCTTATGGGATTATTCTTATTAAAAAATACTGTAGGAACACTTGAAATAGATAAATTACATAATGCTGTTTCTAACTATCTTGTTACTGGTAATAAAAATATTATATGGGCTGCATCACTTTGCTTATTGTTTGGATTTGGAGCAAAAGCTGGTATGTATCCAGTTCATATATGGTTGCCAAAAGCACATCCTGTAGCTCCAGCACCTGCAAGTGCATTACTTTCTGGTATACTTACAAAATCGGGTGTATATGGTATTTTAATTATAACATCAAGAATATTTTTATATGATTCTGTTTGGGGAGTACTCATTTTATATATAGGTGTGATTACAATGTTTTTGGGTGCCTTACTTGCATTGTTTTCTATTGATTTAAAAAGAACACTTGCATGTTCTTCAATGTCACAAATTGGATTTATTTTAGTTGCTTGTGGAATGCAAGGATTACTTGGAGAGCATAATGCTCTTGCTGTTCGTGGTGCATTACTTCATATGGTTAATCATTCAATGTTTAAACTTGTCCTATTTATGTGTGCTGGTGCAATTTATATGAATTTACATAAACTTGATTTGAATGACATAAGAGGATTTGGTCGAGGTAAAATTTTATTAAATATTGCATTTGTTGCAGGATATATTGGAATTATAGGAATGCCTATGTTTAGTGGCTATGTGTCAAAAACATTAATTCATGAATCGATAGTTGAATATATAGAAGAGCTTCATCATGAAGGTCATATAACAACAATATATAATGTTATAGAGTGGATCTTTTTGATTTCTGGAGGTCTTACAGCTGCATATATGACTAAATTATATTTATGTATATTTTTTGAGAAGAATAATAGCCGTGAGCTTCAAAAAAAATATGATTCATTAAATGAGACATATATGTCAAAATTATCAACATTTGCAATTTTAGGTTCTGCCATTATAGTATTTATACTTGGACTTAATAGTTTTGTAGTTCAAGTATTATTAAAAGAAACTCATTCAAGCAATGCTACCTTAATGGATAAAATAGCTACTTTTGGACAAAGTTTTATGCATGGGCACGATCCTTCACATGCTGTTAATTATTTTTCTTTTGTAAATCTTAAAGGAGGACTTATATCACTTGGCATAGGTTTATTTGTATATTTATTTATAGTAAGAACAGTTCTTATGACTAAAAAAAATGATAAATCATTGTATGTAGATAGATGGCCAAAGAATATAGATTTAGTTAATTTTTTAGATTTTATATATCCAAAATTAGTATTTGTAATCTCATTTATATTTAGAATTTTAGATAAGTTTGTAGATTTTATATATCCAAAATTAATATTTATATTTGCATTAGTATTTAGAATTTTAGATAAGTTCGTAGATTTTACAGTAGGAATTATAAAAACAATTTTATTTCAAGCTATTGATAATTATAAAACTAAAGATGCTTTTTCAGTTTTAAATACTGAAAAAAGAAGTTCAAAAGTTATAAAAGAAGTTACTAATAGTTTATCTTTTGGTTTAATATTATTTTGTATAGGATTAATTATAGCACTTATATATTTATTATTTATTAGTATATAAAATATTAATTTGTAGGGGAGAAGAAAAATGTAGGGGCAAACAGTCCAGTGGACTGTTTGCTGCTTACGAGCCCAAAGCAAGACAGTAGTATTAATCGTATGGGTGAATCAAAACCGTAGGGGCAAACAGCCCAGTGGACTGTTTGCAGCTTATGAGCCCAAATGTAAAATGGTTATGTTGACCGTAGGGGCGAAGCTTTGCGAGCCCAGATTTATAAGTATATAATATTAACTTCTAAATATATTAGTTGTTAATTTTGTATAAATTAATTCATACTAAGTTTAAAAAGGGAGGAAATTATGGACCAAAAAGTAAAAAATGCTAGAATACTTTTTAAAGTATTGGCTATGTTTACAGCTATGTTTTTTGTAATGGCTGTAGTTTATGGTATTTTAAACGGAAGTCTTGGTGATATGATACCAGGATTTATTAGAATTTTAAAATCACCAGCTCAATGTACACAAGATATGTATGGAGTGAGTGTTCCAGGAACATATTTCAATATGGGAATGTGTTGTCTACTTATGCTTATATATATTGTGTGCTGTGGTGGAAAAGATTCTGTGAATAGTGGAACAGTTGCTGCATTCTTTTTAACAGTAGGCTTTTCATCTTGGGGTATGAATATTATCAATATGCTTCCACTTATGTTAGGTATGCAAGTATATGCAAAAATTAAAAAGAAAACTCCAGCATCTATGATGAATTTGGGAATTTTTGCAACTGCTATAGCACCTATTATGTCAGAAGTAATGTTTAGATGGCCAGGTTATTCGGCAACTATTGATGGAGTAGTTGCTAATACATCAAGCTTAAATGCTTTTAAAGAATCAGGGTTTAGTGTATTATCAAATCTTCCAATTCAACCTACAGGAATAATTATAGCTTTTGTTATAGCTATACTTTTCTGTTTGTTTTATCCTGCACTTTGTGCTAAAGCACCTAACTTCCATATGGGATGTGATTTGTTTAATGCAGGACCTCCAGCTGGATTTTTGTGTCTTATGACTATAGGTTTCTTATTTAAAGTTACTAATATAGGAGTAGGTATTTCAAATGGTCCAGGACAATCAAGTGTAGAGGTATTTGAATTTGTATTTGTGTCTTATGCTATTATATTTGTACTATGTTTTATAATAGGACTTGTTTTAGATAAAGATGCTTTAAAGAATTATGGGAAATTGTTAAAAGATTCAGGTCAAGGCTCTGATTTTATAGAAAAATATGGAATTGGTGCTACAATGATTAATTTTGCAATTTATGGATTATTCATTTTGTTGTTCTATACAGCTATGAAATTCTGCTTTGGAGCAAAATTTAGTGGACCAATAGCTGGTGTTGTATGGTGTGCATTTACTTGGGTTGCAGCAGGTGCTCATCCATTAAATGTGTTGCCAATAGGTATAGGATATGTATTGATTTCACTTGTATCAACTGTTGTTTGCCCTCAACTTGGTATTGGTGCTGATGCAGGTAGACTTGGAATGAGTACAGTAGGAATACTTATAGCATTTTCTTATGCTACTGGTATGGCTCCAATATCTGGTAAATATGGTGTTTTTTGGGGAATACTTGCTGGTGTTATGCATTTTGCAATAGTTACATTAATACCACTTCAATACAATTTCTTTAACTTCTATAATGGAGGATTTACAGCAGGTGTAGTTGCATTTGTTTTAGTGCCATTTATAGAACATTATTTTTTAAAAGAGAATCAATAAATATTAATTAATATTTAAAAAGCAGCAGAGTAAAATCTTTGCTGTTTTTTTTGTAATTATAATTATTTTTTTAATTTATATTATTAGACGTTGCAATAAATACACAAAATATTCATTTATTAAAGTTTGAATTTGAAATAAAAATATTATATAATTAACATTATGAAAAAATTTAGTGTAATTTTTATAAGTTTTGTTTTAATGCAAACTCTAATTTCATGTAAAAATTTTAGATATTATAATTATAATGATACAGAAATAAATATACCTGTTATAAATATCAATATGACTTCTGTGCTTGATTTAGAAAATGTTGAAAAATATGATTTGATGTCATTAATTCCTACAAAATTGGAGAAGGGAGTAAACCATCAAATTGTTATGGGAATTCAACAAAAACTTATGATGCTTGGATTTATGGAAGAAGATAAACCTACTACATATTATGGTGATTCTACTGATGAAGCTATAAAAAAATTTCAGAGACAAATAAATGTAAGCGAAGATGGTGTATGCACACCTGAAGTTTACTCAGTTTTAATGAGTAAAAATGCACCAAGTTATGAAACAATGAGAGGTTTTAAAGGAAATGATATAGAAGTTATACAACAAAGGCTTTATGAGTTAAGTTATTTGCTTGAAGAAGATGATATAAATGGGTATTTTGGTGAAAGAACTGAGATGGCAGTTAAAGCATTGCAGACAAGTAATAAGCTTGAAGATACAGGAATTGTTGATCTAAATACTATAAACTTATTATATAGTGAAAATGTTGTAGCATATACTATAGATAAAGATTCTCAAAGTTATATAATTAAAAAATATCAAGAAAGACTTAAAGAGCTTGGATATTATTTAAAAGAATGTGATGGAGTATATAGTAGTGATTTTAAAGAAGCAGTAAAAATATATCAACGATTTAACTCTCAAGATGCAAGTGGATTAATCAATCCATCAACAAAATTTTCTATAGATTCTAAGTATGCAAGACCATATCTTATATATATGGGGGATAGAAGTGCAAGAATAAAATCTATACAGGAAAGGCTTGCAGAATTAAATTATATAGATAAAAAATTAATAACAAGTAATTATGGTGAATATACAGCACAAGCTATAGCTATTTTTCAAAAAAATAATAATTTGCCTATAACTGGTCTTGTTGATGGTGCTACACAAATGGTTCTTGACAGTGAAAATCCAGTCCCTGCTAAAGTAAAACTTGAAGTGCCTTCACAATTTATAATGAAAACTAAAGACATAAGAAATGCTATGAAAGAAACTAAAAATGTAGGAAATGCAGATGATTTATTAAAAGTTGCACTTCTTAAATTGGGTTCAAAATATTTATGGGGTAGTCGTGGACCAAATAAGTTTGATTGTTCGGGTTTTGTATATTGGTGCTTAAATCAAGTCGGTGTAAATGTTTCTTATATGACGACATATAATTGGCGATTCTCTACACAATTTGAGAGAATAGAAAAATTTGATGATCTCCAAGTAGGAGATTTGATTGTAGTAAATGGGCATATGGGAATAGTTGCAGATAATCAAACTGTTGTTGATGCATCTTCATCAAATGGAAGAGTAGTTCATAGAGATCTTGATGATTGGTGGAGAGAAAAATTTATGATTGGTTTTAGAATTTTTGATAATGAAAATGAAATTGAAGTTGAAAATTATGATACAGAAATTGAAGAATAAATTTGATAAATCTTTTTTGATATTTTTAACTATTATATTATTAATTGATACAAATATTTGTTATGCAAATAATGAAAATGAACTATGGGTTAAATATCAGGGGGAACTAAATGGTAGATCAGCTTTTGTGATAGATGGTAACTCTAATGTTGTACTATATGAAGAAAAAGCAGATATAAAAATGTATCCTGCATCTCTTACAAAAGTTATGACTGCAGTTGTTGTTTTTGATAATGTAAATAATATTGATAGTCTTTTAACATTTTCATATAATGCAGTAACTAATAATCTTGAAAATAATGCAACCACGATGGGAGCAAGTGCAGGAGATACACTTACAGTTAAAGATTGTCTATATGCAATACTTTTACCTTCTGCAAATGATGCAGCAAATGCTCTTGCTGAATATGTAGCAGGAAGTATAAAAGATTTTGTAACACTTATGAATGAAAAAGCAAAAGAGTTGGGGATGGAAAATACTAATTTTGTAAATCCAACAGGCCTTCATAGTGATAACCAATATACAACTGCAAGAGATTTGGGAAAACTTATGAAATATGCGATGAAGAATGAAATTTTTTCTCAGATTAGTTCTACTAATTCATATAGACATGCACCTATTAGAAGATACAAAAATCCAAATAATTCAAATAATGTAATGCTTAATACTAATAGCATGGTTGTAAGAGGAAGTAAATATTATTATAAAGGAACAGTTGCAGGTAAAACAGGTTATACTTCAGAAGCAGGTTATAATTTAATTTCTTGTGTAGAAAGAGATCAAATGTTATTGATATTTGTAGATCTTGGATGTAAAAAAATAAATGATAGATTTGAAGATGCAAAAAATGTTTTAGATTTTTATTTTAATAATTATAAGTCTTTAAAAATTAAGGAAGTAGATAGTAGGTTTAGAACAAGTTTTTATGATTTATCTATCAAAAATATAATTCTCGTAAAAGTGCTTCATATAGTAGTAAATAATAAAGATAGTATCACTCTTCCAAAAAGCAAAAATTTTAGTGACTTAACTTCAAAGATTACATATAGAGTAGAAGATATTGATGATCCTTTTTCTATTGGCAATATTTCTTATTTTTTAAATAATAAACTTGTAGGGAGCACTTCACTTCAGGGAAAAGATGAAAGTGAGACTGAAGAAATTCTTACTGCATATTTAAATTTAAGCAGTAGTGTAGATTCTGTAAATGATGTTGTAAGTAATCAAAAAACAAATTATATTAATTCAGATATTCCTATATACAGAGATAGTGCAGGTAATTTAACACTTTCAAAGCCTATGTTTGTATTTATCTCGATAATAATAGGAATTATAATATTGATATTATTATTCAAGCTTTTTACATCACGATATTTTAAAAATGTAAATAAAATAGTATATAATAGATGGAGAAAAGTTAGAAGAAAATATAGATTTTAAAAATTATTTGTCTCTGTAGCTCAGTTGGATAGAGCGTTCGCCTCCTAAGCGGAAGGTCGCTGGTTCAAATCCAGTCAGGGACGTTTTTTTTATTCTAGGTCGAAATAAAAAATGTAGTGGAGAAGCATTGTGGGGCTACACCTTAATAAATCCTAAGACCTTTTGGATATAAATTTTTTAATTGATTATTGCTAAATTTTGCAATACCGACTGGTATTGTTTTGTATTGTATTAAAATGTATTTAGAATTTGTATCAATTTTTAAATTGATAGTCTCTCCATGAAGATATTTTTGTATATCAAAATCATTTAATTCAATTTTTGTATTAAAATATGAATTTAAAAAAGATCGTGAGATAGCATGTGATGGGTAAAAAATATTATTTTTTATTGTGCCAAGCAATAAACCATTTCTTAAAATTTTTAAATCAGATAACATTTTATTTAAATTATTATTTGTAAAATATATATCATTATTTATCATATATAATTTATCTATAGGCAACTTTATATTTGTATTACTGTCAAAAAAATCATTTATGATTTTTATATGATTATTATTTAAATAATTTTTCATATTTTCTTTTTTGTAAGATATTATGTTTTCACCTTCTTTTTTCAAAATTGCATAAAATTGACCTTCACCAATACCATTAAAATGATATATTTTTTTCATATTCAATAATTTTAAATTATTGAATTTATTTAATAAAAAATATACATTTTCTTCATCTTCTTCTTTTGAATATGTGCATGTGCTATATATTAGTATACCATTAGGCTTAAGCATTTTATATCCATCAATTAATAATTCTTTTTGCATAGCACTTGATGTTTTAACAAGATTCATAGACCATTGTGATACTGCTATTTCACTTTTTCTAAACATTCCTTCTCCACTACAAGGTGCATCAATTAAAACTTTATCAAAAAATTCTTCAAATTTATTTGATAATTCATATGAAGAATTAGATGTGACAATTGAATTACAAAATCCCATTTTTTCAATGTTGCTTGATAAAATTCTTGCCCTATTATAATCAATTTCATTTGAAATTAGATATGAATTATTAAAACTATTTAATTCATACAATATTTGAATAGATTTCCCACCAGGGCTTGCGCATAGATCAAGTATAAATTCATTTTCATTAAAATTTATATTTTTTAAAACAGAAGCAGCAGATGGCTCTTGAATATAATAAATACCTAAGTGGCTTAAGATATCACTACCAGGATGTATGTTTTTATTTGCTAATTTTATTTTGTCATATTTATAATATGAATAATTATTTTTTTTATAAACAAATTTTAAATCAAATTTTTTTATAATAAAGTTTAATAAATCTAAATTTATTTTTTTATCAAAAATAGTTAATCCATGTGTAGGATTTTCATTTAATGTTTTTAAAAATTCATTATAATCATTTTCATTTAAATAAGTTTTAATCTTTTCCAAAAATATTTTATTCATATATAAATTATAACAAAAAAAAACAAGGTTATGAACCTTGTTTTTTTATTTGCTTGTAAATTATTTCTTTTTTGGTGCTGCTTTCTTAACTGGTTTTTTTGCTGTTGCTTTTTTAACAGTTTTTTTAGCAGCTGGTTTTTTTGCTGCTGTTTTCTTAGCTGCTGGTTTTTTTGCAGCTGGCTTTTTTGCAGCTGGTTTTTTTGCAGCTGGTTTCTTAGTTGTTTTTTTAGCAGTTGTCATTTTTTTTACTTCCTTTTTCTTATTTTTTGTTGTAGCAGATTTCTTAGCTACATTTTTTTTTGCAGTAACTTTTTTTACTGCTGGTTTTTTTGTTGGAGTATCTACGGTTCTTCCGTCGAGAGAAATACCATTATCAATTTTCAGATATAACTTCTCTAACTCAGACATTTTGTAATCATCTGTCATAGATCCACCTCCTACTCTTTGTATGTTTATATTATACAAATATTTATTTATTTGTCAATACTTTTTAAAAAAAAATAAAATCTTTTTTAATTTAAATTTCTAAAATTTTTTTTACAATATTTTTTTTTGAATAAGAAAAATTTTTTATGTTGATAAAATGAAAAATTTTTTTATTTTTAAACCAAGTGATTTGTCTTTTTGCATAATTTCTTGAGTGCTGTTTGATTTGATTCTTAATTTCATCAATTGATATATAATTTTTTTTATTTTCTAACTCATTTAAGCAATAATCATATAATTCTTTATATCCAATTGCAGACATTGATGTATTATTTTTTTTAACTCCTAATTTTATTAATGATTTTACTTCTTCTATCAAACCAAGAGAGAACATTTTATCTACTCTTTCATTAATTCTATTATACAAATTTTCTCTATCATCAATTAAACAAATATATTTCCCATCAAATTTTTCATTTTTTTTCTTTTCTCTTTCGTTATGAATAGATATTTTTTCATTGTGTAATTTAAAATATATAATTGCTCTTTTTATTCTATAAATATTATTTTTGTCAATTTTATTATATGATTCAATATCTATTTCTTTTAATATTTGGTATAATACATCAATTCCTTCTTTTTTTTCTATTATGTCTAATTCTTTTTTTATCTTCGCACTTTTTTTATAATCTTCTTCTGGGAAATCATTATCATATATAATAGAATTTAAATAAAATCCAGTTCCTCCTACAAGAATTGGTAATTTATTTCTTTTTAAAATATCATATATATAACTATATGCTTTCTCCTTAAATTGTTTTATATTAAATGAAATTTTTGGATCTATCTCATCAATCATAAAATGTGGCACATTTTTCATTTCATTTTTTTTTATTTTTGCAGTGCCTATATCCATATATTTATATATTTGCATACTGTCACAAGAAATAATTTCAGAATTAATAGTTGTTGCAAGTTCAACTGCAATTTCTGATTTTCCAGTGCAAGTAGGACCTGAAATTGTAATAATTTTGTTATTCATAAATAGTATTATATTAAAAAATAAATAAAAGTAAAGTGAAATTTTTGAATTATAGAAAATTAATTTGATTATATAGGTTTATATTTATAGCATAAAGTAAATATTTATAGGTTTATTCAGATTTTTTAATTTTAATATTGATAGTGAATAGTTATAGATAATTATTAAATTTTTATTAATATTGTAAATTTACTTGGAATAGTATTTGATAGATAGCAAGACCACGAGTTTGATACAAAAGTATATAGAGCAATATTTAAAAAATGTTTTAAATTTATTATACTAACTGCAAGAAAAGCTTGTAGTAAGGGGAAATTTATAAAAAAAAGAAAAAGTTTAATGGATTATTAGAAAGAGATTAAATGAAGATATATTAAATGAAGCAAGAATTGGAACAGAAAAAATAATTGATAATATTTGCTATTAAAAAAATGTAACAAGACTTATAACATATATAATAAAAGCACAAAAAGAATTTAGTAATTTTTAAAGAAGAAGTATTAGAAGATGGTACAGTAGTAGAAGTAGAGAATAATTTTGGAAAGTAGAAATGTTTGATGAATTAGCAAAAGTAATTTGTAATAATGAAATAAATACAAATATGACAATTGCAACACAAAGTGTAGCACAGTCAACGAATACTTATTGGATAACAGGTTATAACACAGGTGGAGCAGTGTACTTAAACCCTAAAGTTGGACCTAATTTTAATTCAATAAAGAAAAGTATTGTTGTCTATATTCTAGTGGACTCAAACCTTTTCTTTTTTTATTTATTCTTTTGTGGTTGTAGTAATTTATATATTTAACCATAGCTGATTTAAGTTCCTCAAGTGTTTTAAAATCTTTTTCATATCCATAAAACATTTCTTTTTTCATTATACCAAAGAAATTT
>JAJJLH010002070.1:0-57376 GCA_023806865.1 Isotricha sp. YL-2021a
AAAAGAAAAATAAAAATAAAAATAAAAATAAAGGTAATGAAGATTTTGAAGAAAAAAAAGAAGAAAAAAAAGAGGAAAAAAAAGAGGAAAAAAAAGAGGAAAAAAATGAAGAAAAAAAAGAAGAAAAAAAAGAAGAAAAAAATGAAGAAAAAAAAGAAGAAAAAAATGAAAAAAAAAATGAAGAAAAAGAGAATGAATATGAACATAACTTTATTGAGTTAGGAATTCAAACTGAAATAATTCAAAAAATTTTAATAGATAATGAAGCACAAACTACTCAAAATACTTCTGATATTTATTCAGATATTGAATTAATTGATGAAAATAATATATTAAAAAAAATGAATACTCAAAATGAAAAAAAAATGAATGAATTAAAAGAAATGTTTCAAAATTCAATTAACCAAAATAATGAAAAATTTAAAAAGGCATATAAAGATTTGGAAACACAATTTATTACAATAAAAAAAGATAATGAAGCATTCAAAAATGATAATGAAGCATTAAAAAAAGATATTATGAAATTAAAACATGATTTTATAAATAATCTTGTATATTCCATTATAAAGAAAGCTATGTTTGAAATATATCTAGAAGAAACTTTTAATGAATTTTTAGATTATAATTTTTTTCAATAAAAATATATATTTTTTAAATTTTAAATTTGATTAAATAATTTAATTTAATTTAATTAAAAAAAAGAAATATCACTTTTAAATTTCAATAAAATTTAATTTATATAACCAAAATAATTACTATTTTTAATGGTAAAAAACCATATAAAAATAAAGATTAATATTTCTAAATATATTCAACCTCAAGTTTCAGTGATATAATAATTAGTAACAGAGAGTTTTTTTTCATTTGAATAGTATAATTTTTATATTTTCATTGATTTGATTTTTTTTCTATTAACATAATTTCAAAATTTAAACATTTCTTCATTATTACTATTATCACCAATAATAAAAAAAATATGAATATTATTTATTTTTATCCAAATTTTTTAATAAAATTTGGACTAAATTTTCATATATTTAAATGCAATTTATTTATTAAATGTACTTGAATATAGGGATATATTAATCAATTTTTTTTAAATATAAACATTTTGTTTTAAGTCATATATAAAAAAAAAATTTAAATTTAAAATTTTATTTATTTAAAATGATTCACAATAATAAAAAAAAGAATATACACCTTTTGAAAATTTACAACAATCAGCAAAGATGATATAGAAAAATAGAAAAAAAACTAACCAATATTTAAATATATTTAATATAAAAATATTGATGAAATGAGTTTATTTTTTTTATATACTTTAAATTTATTTAATTATCATAATTAAAATGTTACTGAATTAACTGTATTTTTATAGGATTAAAGGAAGATATTAAAATAATTACATATAATCAAAGTTTATTATAGAAAAATAAAAACAAAAATCAATTATATTATGTATAATGAATTATATAATATTGATAAAATAAACATATATTATATATAATTTTACCCTTTCATTAATTTTTCAATTAACCATAATAATTAAATTAATTTATTTTCAATTATTTAAAATTATTTAAATTGAGAATTAATTGTATTTATTTCAAATTTTGAAGATGAACTTGAGAAACTTAAATCATTATCCTTTATTTTTATTTGAGGAATTTCTATTTTACTAATTTTATTATTAATAGTAGTGAGATTTTTTTTTTTAATTGTATTAAAAATATTATGTAAATTATCATTAACTTTATTATTTACATTATCAATTGATTTTGATTGTAATTCAAGAGAATATTTCATAAGTAAATCACTATAGGCCAATTTTTTTAAAATATTAACAATATTTAAATGTTGATTTATTCTTTCAAAACAAAATAATAAAGCATCTTTATTTTTTTTATATTTAGAATATATTATAAAAGGAAAAATATACCCTATAAATGAAATTTTAGTATTTGTATTTTTCAATCTTTTAATTAATTGATTTTGTTGATTTCTAAAAATTAAATTAAAATTTGTAATAGCAGAATTCCTTTTCAAAACTTGTTCATTATAACTAATAATATGATTTAATTTATTTTTATTTCTCAGTCTTTCAGAATTTGAATTAAAATTATCCTCATTTCCATTATTTTGTTCCAAAAAAACATTTAAATTCTCATGAGAATTTTTTTTATAATTATACTTCTTTTTAAATTTCAATTTAACTTCTTGTTCAGGTAAAACATACCCATTAATTAATTTAAAATAATAATTATTCTGAGAATAAAAAAAATTAAGACTAAAAACTAACATAATAACAGCTTTAATAATTCCACTAATAGTAGCAATATAATCTTGAATTTTAGTAAATTTCCTAGTTAAAATCATAGTATAACCATTTGATAAAATAGTGATTCCTAAAAAAGTTCTTTCAATACCATCAATTTCAGTTTCTCTTAAATCAATATCATATCTTATTGAATCATATTGAAAGAAATTTTCTTCTTTATAAATATTGAAAAAAAAACCTGTATCTGTAATATATTTTACTGAAGTAAAATATATCCAAATTCTTTTATGTATTGTTAATGATATCATAAATCTATCACTTTTTAAAATTGGTTTTTTTACTTCTTTACTTTCTGAGTCTATTTCATAATTTATTGTTCTCATATCTAAATAAGTATCCGATAATAAGTTTTCTATTTCTGATAAAGAAAAACAATTTTTATCATTATTATAATCACATAATTGGAAATAAAAATAATAATAGGAAAATGGTAATACATTCCCATATATACCATATAAAGTTTGATTATAATTCCTTATAATTGGACAATAAAAAGTATTTAAATCAGTAATATTTTGAAATAAATTTTTATATTCTCCAAAATGTTTTGATAAATTACATTTTTCAATTTGTAAATTTTCATTATGTTGTTTTACATTATCTATTGTTTTTTCTGTTGAATTTGTACCACCAAACCAAAATTTAAATATAATATTATATATTTTATCAGTATTATTATAAGGGATACTATCACCATTACTTAATCGAAATAAAAAAGGAATTTTATTTGTATTTGTTAAATTTAAATAAGGGGATGATTCAGTTGAAGAAATTGAATATTTATTATTTCTTTGTAAGAAATTTAATAAAAAATATATTCCTAATATTGCTATAATTAATATTGAAAAAATACTTAATATTCCACCGTAAATTGTTTTTAAACGAATATCACCTTTGTTTGAAAAAGTAAGACGAGCTTTATGAGAAAGATAATCCATAGATTGTATATATTTCATTTTTTGTAATTTTGAATATTATATAAAATAATATTATTTTCCTAAATATTATATAAAATATTAAAATGAGAAAATAATGCTTTTTTATATTTAAATTATTTTGTTAAAAATTGATAATTTAAAAAAAATGAAAAAAATAAAAACAATTTATTAAAAAAATAAAAAAAAAAAAAAATTTATTTCCTCCTTTGTTGATGTCTTGTTTTTCTTTCTTCCTTTTTTTCAAACTTCTTAATTTCTTCAAGAGAAAGTTGTTTAACAACAGGTTGCCATTCTGTATTATTATTATAAATATCTCTTAAATAATTATTTAAATCAACTTTATTTTTCAAAAATCCATTTTGAGAATATCTTTGAAAATAATTTTTTTTTTCTCCAACTGCAATTTCTTGAAATTCTAAAATTTGTTTTCTAATAGAATGTGAAATAGGTAAAATAAATTCAGTTCCGAGACCTAAATCTTTACAAACACTTTGAGCAAATTCTTCAGGAGAATTATTAGGATTATTAATATCCCATTCAATTTGATCATTATATAACATATCACCAATTCTAATATCTAATTTAATAGTCTTTAAAATTTCACCTTCAATATCTTCATATTTTCTATATAAATTTATTTGTTTTTTCATTTGACTTGAAATTTCTGTATCAAAACCTGCTGGTAATTGATTATCATCTGCAATAATTTTAGCAAAATTTTCTATATTTAAATATGGTTCATTTGAATTCCAAAAAAATTGATCTTTAAATTTTTTTCCCTCTAATTCAATATTTATATTTATTGGTATTAAATTATCAAAACCATAATTTGAATCAAAGTCTTCATATAATTTTGATCTTTCTCTTTTTCCTTTTAATAATTGGAAACGTGATAAATTTGTTCCTGCTAATTTTGGCTTGTTTGAATATAAATTGTTTAACCAAGATTCTATTGCTTCTTCTAAACGAGATGTATTACCTTTTGCTTTCCCTTGAATCCATTGAGATAATGTTGAATGATGAATTTTTATGTCTTTTGATACTTCTACTTGTTTAAAACCATATTTTTGAAGAGCTTCTATGAAACGATCACGTAAATTTCTACCTCTTGCAAAGACACTTAGTGACATTTTTTTAAATATTTTTTTTTATTTTTTTATTTTGTTTTTTTTTTATTTTTTTTTTTAATTTTTTATTTTATAATTTTATATTTCATTGTTTTTTTATTTTATTTATTTTATTTCTGTTTTTTTTATTTATTTTTTATTAAAATGGGAAATATTGAAAGTAATAGAATTGGATTTAATTTTATGAATATAAATAATGAAAATAATAATATCAAAAGGGTTAATGATGATTATTATATTAATAGAAAAAAAGATGTTCCTGCAATGTTGAAAATTGTAAATGAAGAAGAAAATAAAAATAAAGATTTTAAAGTATTAAATAATAATATAAGTAAATCAACTTCAAATTTAATTAAAATTAATAAAGATGAAAATGAAATAATTAAATTTAAAAAACCAGAAAAATCAAAATCAAAAATAGATTTAACATTTAATAAAATATTTAAATTTAATCGTTCATCAATAAGATCAAAAACAATAAACCAAACATCAGTATTAAATAATAAATTATTAGAAATAAAAAATGAATTAAATAATCAAAAAATAGAATATTTAAATCAAAATGATTTTGAATTAAATTTTATAAGAAATGGAGATGAAATAAGAAATTCATACATATCAAAATTAATAACAAAAAATATTTTAACAATCCAAAAAGAAAAATCTCATAATTCAATAATAATATTTGATTGGGATGATACATTATTCCCAACATCATCATTAATAAAAAATGGAATTTATACTGATAATATAATATTAACAGAAAAAGAAAAAGAAAAAATTGCAAATTTAGAAGAATTAGTTTTAAAAGTTTTAACATTATCAATTGAAAAAGGTGATACTTTTATAATAACAAATGCAGGGAAAGGTTGGGTTGAATTTTCTAGTATGAAATATTATCCAAAAATAAAAAAAGTTTTAGAAAAAATAAAAATTATAAGTGCTAGAGAAAATTATGAAAATAAATATCCAAATAATTCTCAAATGTGGAAAATGTTATCTTTTTTAGATGTATATAAAAATTTAAATTGTAATTTAGTTACTAATATTATTTGTTTAGGTGATTCTTTTATTGAAATTCAAGCTGGATTAAAATTGGCTTCTATGTTTACACAAGCCTTTATTAAAGTTGTTAAATTTAGAGAGTGTCCAAAATTTGATGAATTGATTAAACAATTAAAGTTAATTTATGATCAATTTAATTCTATATATTCTTCTGTAAAAAATTTAACTATTAAAGTTGAGAAAAAGAAAAGATAAAAAAAGTATTTTTTTATATTGCTGTATTCTTTTTTAATATTCTTAATAATAATCAATACATGCGAATATATATATTTATATATTAGTTTTAACAATAAAGTTTTATTTTTTTTTTTAATTTATAAATCTTATATTATAAATAAATATCAATTTGAAAATAAATCAAATGAATCTGATGATTCATATATTGAATCAGTATTAAATGATTTTACTGTTATAGATGATGATGATGATTTATTTTCATTTGTAAAACTTTTATTATATTTTTGATTTGATTTATTAATTTGTTGTTTGACTAATTCTCTAAAATTATTATTATTTTCATCTATACTATGTATACTTGATGTTTCAATACTTAAGTTTATTTTATTATTTTTTGAATTGTTCTTTTGATTTATAATTTCTTCATTACCATTATTAATAAATAATTCAAGACTATTATTATTATTTTCATTTGAATTTTCAATAATTGAATTTTGAAAAATATCATTAAACATTTTATTATTTTTGAAATTCTTTAATCTTTGAATATAATCATTTTTAACAATATCTAAAATATTATTATTATCATCTCTTTTATTTTCATTATTAAAATAAACTATAATATCATCAAATAATTCATTACATTTATTTTTGTTTATAAAATCTAATTCTTCTTCTAAATCCAATTTTTTTTTCCATTGTCCTTTAATTATTTTAGAAACATTTTCATCAATTTTAATTTTATTTAGAGAATAATTTTGAATATAATTAATTGGAGATGAAGGACTTGATTCACTTGTATATGAAGTTGTATCAATTCCATTGTTTGAATTAATTGGATTATAATCTAATTCATTTCCTTTAATTGCTTTTATTTTATTCATAAATTTTAAATTTGATTCTTCTAAAACTTTATTACTATAATTATTTCTTAATTTAATTCTGTCTATTACTTTTTTTGTCTCTAATTTTGATTTAAAAAATGGTAATTTTCTCATATTTATTTTATAGATTAATTAATTTATTTATTTAAAATTAATACTTTAAAATAAATTTAAATAGAATTTTTTTTTTAATTTTTTAATTCAAATATTGACAAATCTTTATTTAATGATTAATAAATAATCAATTATAAAATTATCTATAAATATTCTAAAAAAAATAAAAAAATGGAAAGAAAATATAAATAAAATATATATATTAAAAAATATAAATTTCCTCATAATATAGTAAATTTAAAAAAGAAAATTATCAAAATTTAAATAATATAATTTATCATAAAAATTTCCTTATTAAAAAATAAAAAAATAAAAATTAAATTTTTTTAAAATACAAAAAATAATTTTAAAAATGTCGTTCCATACAGATGGATTCGACGGTAGTTATTACAACCAAAAAATCCCTTTATCAGTAACAACATTTTATATCATATTAAATCATATTAAAAATTCATTTAACACTTTATTAAATGGAATGAATAAAAAATTATTAAATAAATTTACAGAAAAAGTTTTTGAATTATGTGGTTTAAATAAAAAATATGAAGATATTCTTGAAGAAAAATCTCAAATTATAATAAATAAAACTGATGAAATTATATCATTAAGAGAAAAAATTGAAGAAATGGAAAATCAAATTAAACCAAATGAAAATAAACCATTAAATGTTATTCCTGAAATGTTATGTTCAAAATGTGGTGGCTCATTAGAAGAGTCTTTTAATAGTGAAGTTCTTACTGAAAATAAAAAAATTATTTCTGAACAATTTGCTTATATTGAAAAAATGCAAAAAGAAATTTCAAAATTAAAATCTAAAAATGAAATTAATGAAAGTAGATTAAAAGATTTAGATTTAATTAAAGAAGAATTTAAAAATTTACAAGATGCTATTTTAAAAGAAAAAAATGATAAAATTGAAATTGCAATTCAAACTGAAAATTTAGATAATAAAAATTCAATACCAAAAAATAAAAATTCAAATAATACAAATAAAAAAAAAACACAAAAACCAATTAAGAAAAAAAATGTAGAAAGTCCAACAAATAATAATAATAATAATATATTATTTAAAACTGGAAATATTTCAATTAATACTAATAATATTTTTACAACATCAAATTTTTCTAATTCATTAAGTAATAATATTAATACAAATAATAATAATTCAATTACAAATGATTCAATTTTATCTTTAAGATATGATAATAGTGTTTTGGCTTCAGAATTAATTTCTTTAAATAAAGAAATTACAAAAGTAAAAAGTGAAAATAGAATATTAAATGAAAAAAACTCAAAGTTTGAAAAAGAAAAAAAAGATATTAATGATAAATTAAAAAATAAAAATGAATTATATGATAAAGTTAAAAAAGAAAATGAAGAATTAATTAATTTAATAAATAATTCTAAATATAAAAATATAATAAACACAGAGAATGAAAATAAAAAATTAAGAACAATTTTACAAAAGAATGAAAATGATATAGATAAATTAAAAACTGAAAATGAAAATCATAATAAAAAATTATCAGAACAAAGTTCAATTATATTAAAAATGAAAGGTGAATTAGAAAAATTTAATAAATACAAATCAGAAAAAGAAAATTTAGTTTTAGAAAATGTAAAATATGAAACAGAATTAAAAAGATTAAAATATGATATAGAAGAAAATCAAAATTTAATAGAAAAAAAAGATATAATAATTCAAAATAAAGAAAATGAAATTCAAAAATTAAATAATGATATAAATTATTTAGCTTTTAATACTAAAAAATATAAAAGTGATGCTGAAAAAGCATTAAATGATGCTTTAGCTTATCAAGAAATAGTAAAGACTTTAGAAGAACAATTAAATCAATATAAAGATGTAATTAATTCAATAAAAGAACAACAAATGATTATAAAACCAAAAAATAAATAAATCAAATATATTTAATTTATGTTTTAACAAATTATAAATATTTGAATAATTTATTCCTAATTTTTATAATTTTTAATAAATACAATTTTTTTTTATTTTTTTTTTTCATGTTTTCAAATTCATAAGACTAACTCCACCTTGACTTAATAAACTACCAACTGTTTCATTATCATTGTAATAATTAATTGTATTATTTTTTGTTATAAGAAGATTTTCACTGACTGCATTTTCAAGATCATCTAAAAATTGTTCATGTTGATTATCTAAAATATAGCATTCTCTCTTTTCTAAAAGTTGAGTATATGATTTTAAATTAAAATATGCAATTATTTTTATAAAAATTGTACATAATGATATTCCAAATATTAAAATATCTATTTGAAGATCTGAATAATCATCAATAAATGTTTCACTATCTTCTGAAACAATTTCTTTTAATTGAACAATTAATATTATTATTACATATAATGAAGCAAAGAAAATATAAATAAAAGTTAATATCCTTGAAAAAAAAGATTTTTTAATTAAAAGTAATAACAACAATAACATAAATGAAATTGAAGAAATTAAAATTATATATTTTACAAAGTATATATAATATGTATTTTCTTTTGTAAATTTATTCTCTATTAAACGGAGAATTGATGAAAAAATTAAATCTCCTATTATAAAAATAACACAATGTATATATTTTTTTGTTATTAATGTTGTTAATACTCTATCTATAATTGTATTTTATTATTTTATTACCTTCTGGTTCTGGATTTGACACATTAGATGAAAAAGAATATTTCATATTTAAAATTTATCAAGTTCTTTTTTTATATTTATTTTTTTATATTTAAATTTTTATAAAATAATTTTTTAGTATTAACTTTTAATATATTTAATGTTTTTAATTTAATAATATTTTTCTAATTATAATTTCTTAATTATAAATTGAAATTAATAATTGATTTTAAATTTAAATGGAAAATAAAATTCAGGAAATTTTAAATAAATATGAAATAAAAGAGGATTTTTTTTCATATTTAAGAACATTTTCATCAAATATTGATTTTGAAAGAAAAAAATTATTTCCCTTAAAAGAATTATCAATAAATAATGAATTAGTAAATGTTTTATATGGTAATTCCTATTTGAAAACATTAGAAGAACAAATAATTGAAAAAAAAAAAGAAGATTTTTTTTTTAAAAGTGGAGACCCAGAATTAAATTTAACATTAGAAGGAGGATTTTATAAAGGAAAATTATATCAAATAATTGGACCTTCTTTATCAGGTAAAACAACATTAATAAATTCAATAATAAGTGAAAATATAAATTTAGATAATATAAAAATATTATGTTTTTCATTTATAAATGAAAATATTAATATAAATAATTTTCCAAATAATAAAAATATTAATATTATTTCTGAATGTTTATCTATAAATGATATAATTTTATATTTTTCAATTCATGAAAATGAAATTGAAAAATATAATTTAATTATATTTGATCCTTTAACTGCAATTTTATCAAAAGATATTAAAGAAGATTTATATTATGTAGAAGAATTTAATAAAATTTTAAATAATTTAATTTATAAATTTAAGGCTTGTGTTATTTTAACTGGAATGGTTAAAACATTAAAAGTTATTAAATTAGAAGATATTAAAAATAAACAAGTTTATGAAGTGAGAGATTATGATTCTTTTATTCCTAATAATCTCCTTTTTAAAGAAGCACAAATTGTTTTATATAAAATAGAAAGAAAAAATTTTGAGACAAAATATTATGTTAAAGTAAATTCACCTTATTTATATAATGGAAATTGTTTTTTTGAAATTAATTATAATTCAGATAATTATAATATGGAAATTGATAATTTTTAATTATTTTTTTTTAATAAATTTATAAATGAAATATTCATCATTATATATGAACATACCAAATTTATCTTATCAAGTATCTTCACTTAATTATTCAAATCATTATTATCCTATTCCAAATACAAATATAAAAAATTCATTTAGTCCACATTCACATTTTGAAAATAAAAAAATATATGAATATTCAATTTTTAATAATAATATTTCTGATAGTCATAGAAATATAAATAGAGAAAGAAAATTTCATAAAAATTATTCTGCTGAAAATATTATGAATCATAATTATAATTATTTAAAAAAAAAAAAAAGATTTTCAAGTCAAGAAATAATGAATATGAAAATTAGTTTTGATTTATTAAAAAATAAAATTAGTCAGTTAAAACAATTAATTTCACAAGATAATTTGAATTTAATAAATTATAAACATAATGCCTTTTTACCACAAAAAGAATATAGAAATAATTATAGAAAAAGCCATTATAAATCAATGACAAATATAAATTCATCTATTTTTAAAAAAAATTCAACAAATAATATAAACACAAAATTAAATTTAAATACAAATTTTTCAAATGAAAATCTTTTTGATAAATATATTCTTCCTAATAATTTTATAAAATCAAATAAACAATTTTCAGTTTGTCCTTATATAAATAATTATATTTTAAATAATTATAAATCAATTAATAATCAATTAGATTCAAATATAAATTATAATGAAATAGTAAATAACTATAATTCAAAAAAATTAGAAAATTCTATTGAAAAACAAGATACAGAAGAATTAAATGATCTTGCCTCTGATTTATTAAATGCATTTAATATTGATAATCACATTGAAAATGATAATAATATTATGAATAATATGAATCAAAATAATTTAAATAGTAATATAACTCAATCAAAAAATATTAAAACATTTCAAAAGTTTAAAAATCTCAATCAAATTGATTTAAAAAGTAAAAATAATTATTCAAAAAGTAATACAAAAATTGATACTAATATAGAATTAAAAAATAATAATAATAATAATAATTTTAAAAATAATAATAATAATAATAATTATGATTCTTTAGAAAATATTAAATATAATTCTGAAAGGTCATTCCAAAATAAAAATATTAAAGTATTAAGAAAAAAAGAAAAATCATTTTTAAAAGATTCAGAAGAAGATAAATTATTAGAATATAATATTTTAAGTCATAATTCAAGAATAAATTCTCCAATTTCAAGTAACAATGAAATAGAAAAAGAAAAATCTAAATCAATAATAAATAAAATTCAAGACATATTTAATGAATATGAAAAAGATGAAGACTATAATAATAAAAATATTGAACAAAACAATAAAGAAAATCAAAATGATAATAAAAAAATAGAAAATGAACAAAATAAAAATACATTAAATTTTAATACTTATGAAGAAGAAAATGAATCAGAAATTTTTGCAGAAATAGTTGAAAAAGCAAAAGAAATAAGTCAAAAAGTAGATAGTAAAAATAATAATCATAGTAAAAATGTTTCTTTTTCTGAAGATAAAACTATATTAATTAAATATAAAGAAAATGAACAAATTACTAAATTAAATATTTATGATAATAATGAAAAAAAAATAAAATTTACTCCAATTAAAATTAATAATTACTTAAATAATTTAAAAAAACCTTTTGAAAAAAAATCAATTATTACAAATTCTCCTCTTTTAGATATTGAAACAATTAAAAAAAAAACAAATGAAAAAATATTTAAAAATAATAAATTAAGAAGAAATTTAAGTGATATAAATATTAATAAACAATTAAATGAAAAATATAAAATAATACATAAAAAAGAAAATATAAATAAAGATAATAAAAAAAATGAAATGAGTCCAATAATAAATAGAAACATAAATTTAATAAAAATAATTGAATCATATAATAAAAAAGGATTAAAGTATCATCCAAAAAATAAAAAAGAAAAAGAACATAAAATAGAATCAATTCACATATGTGATAAAATTATAAAAGATCCACAAAAATTTTTTACTGTAAAAGTTTTTGATAATTTACTTAAAAGTTATAATATTAAGGGTATTGAGAATAATGATAATAAAAAAAATAAAAATGAGAAATGTATTAAGAAGATTGATAATAAAAATACAAATAAAAAAGATGATTTTAAAAAAACTTTTTTGAAAATTAAAGAATATTTTGTAGAAGAAAATTCTTATATTAATGATGAATGAAATAATTTTATTTTTAAATAATAGCATAATAGTATTTAAAAAATAATAATATATTTTTAAAATTGAAATATTATGAATAGACTTCAAATATATAATTATATTTAATTAAAATTTTTTATATTAATAAAAGGAATTTATTATTTCATCATCAGAATCACTATTTTTATTATAATTATTAAAATGTTTTTTAGTTTTTTTTTTATTTGATTTATGGTCATTTTTTTTTCTTATAATAGGATATCTCATTTTTAAAAGATTATGTGGGTGAATGCTACCAATATTTTCTTCACATTTCTCACATAAATTATATTTTGGACAATTTAAACAATGATATCTTATTCCTTTTATAGGATTTATCATACAATTTGTACATTCTATTCCTTCATGAATTATATTTTTATTTGAATTTGATCGCTTTTTTTCATTTAAAATTAAATTTGTGTTATAATTGTTGTTATTATTACTGTTTTCATTTTTACTTGATATTAATTTTGATTGTTCTATCATTTCAGTTTTTAATTTTGAGAATTGACTTTCAAATAAATTTTGAATATTTTTCATTGTGACTGGAGCATTTTTTTCTATATTTTTCTTTTCTTCTATATATAAATTTGATTGTTCATTAATTTCGATAAATATTTCTTTTAGATGTTTATTAATAAACTCAATAAATGAATTAGAATTATTGATATCTATTTTTTCTCCATTTGAGAAATAATAAATAATCAAATCTTTAATATCATTAATTTTCATTTGTAATATTTTTGAAATATTTATAATGAATTCTCCATAAGATTTAGGATATGAACATTTAAATTCTTCAGTATAAAATTTTATTATTAATTGTTCTTCCATATTAAAAAAAAAGAAATAATAAATAAAAAATAAACAATTTATTAATTATTTATTATTTAATAAAATATTTTATAGTTCTATTTTCATTAAATGCTTCAAAAATTCCATTTTCTTTTAAATTCAAAAGTTTATATTTATCACATCCAATAGTCACAGAAAGTATTATTGAAAGATATATTGTTTGAAATATTAAAATAAAACAACATATTAACATCAATAATAAAGTAAAATTTAATTCAAAACCTATTATAAATGGGTTATTTGATATAAATGTGATATATTCAGTTTCATAACTAAACAATGTGATATAATTTTCTAAAAACGAAGAACCAAGCACAAATAAGTTTCTATTTTTAGGATTTTTTTCAAATAAAATTTGACATTTATTATGGTTAATTTCTTTTAAAAATTGTTTAAAATATAATTCAAAAGTATTTTCATAAATAATAAAACTTATTATTTTTTTATTAATTAAATTACAATCACAATATATAATATAATTTTGAATATAACATGTTTTATTTGATATATAATTTTTAAAAGGATATTCTAATAAATAATTATAAAAATTATCCGATATATAATTTATATCTAAATCAAAATTAAATGATAGAAAATCATTTTTATTTATAAATATATAATTTTCATTTTTAAAACTAATTGAATTTAATTTACAAACCCAAGAAGAAAATTTTTTATCAACTTGACAGTTTTGACTATATTTTTTATAAGTTTTAATTCTTGGTATCCCACCTAAATAAATATAATTATTTTTTGTAATATTTTCTTTTTCAATAGCATATGATTTTGATGAAATTATTTTTTCATTTTTTAATTTAAAGAAAATATTATTTTCATCATATAAAAATTTATAAGGAAGAGAAAAAGTATTTGTACAATTAATTGAATTTTGTAATATTTCACTATATATATTTAAATTTAATTTTCTTTCATTAATATAAAAAATAAAAGGAATTGGATATAAATTTTTTTTTTCATTATTAATATCAATAATAATTTTTTTACTAATCATATTGTCATCTAATTTAATATTACATAATAAGGGAATTTGATTTTCTTGATTTATTTTAGTAAAAATATTATTATTATTATTAATTGAAATATTTTTTAAAAAATCATTAAAACTCATTTTAATAATTGATTGACAAATAATTTTTTTATAAAAACCAAAAAATAAAACAAATATAAATTTCAAAATATTAAAATCCATTAAAAATATATTTTTAATATTAATATAAAATAATTATTCCTATTTATAATATAATTATAAAATCATTTTATTATTAAAAAATATATATATTGAAATTTTAATTTTTAATTTTTTTAAAATTTTTAAAATCAATTGTCTTTCCAAATTTACTAACTGTAGTAGTAAAAACTAATTTTGATTTTGATTTTTGATAAGATTTAGAAACAGGTTTAAAAACTTTTTTTAAAGTAATTGGAGGTTTAATTTCTTCCTTTGAATTTCTTTCAGTTTTTGGATTTGAATTTGATATAATTTTTTTAATTTCTTTTTTAATATTTGCCATACTTTTATTAGTAATAATTTCTTTAGGAATTTTTTTATGAAAAGTTAAACTTGTTTTTGTTTTTACCATATTTGATAAATTACTATTATTATTACAATTATTATTATAATTATTATAATTAATATTATTATTATTTGTAGAATTATTATTTTTACAAAATTCTTTTTTATTAATTCTAATATCAATTTTAGTAACAGATTTTTTTAAAACTTTTTTTTCATCACTTACTTTTAATGGAATAACAGAAGCAGGTCTTTTTATTTTTTCTAATTTTTCCATAACTAAAGCTCTTTGTTTTAAATTAATATTTTTATCTTTACTCATTGGTCTATTTTGAATATTTTTATTTGAATTATAATTTTTATCTCCATTTCTAATAATATCTTTAATATGAATTGTAGTATTTGGTAATAATTTAACTTCTTTTTCTTTAGAATTATATATTGTACTATATTTAAATGGAGTAATTTGATGTGAATTTTTTGTTATTTGATTTTGATTTGATTCAACACTTCCTCCTTTAATTCTAAATGATTTTCCTGTATTTGAATTTTTTTGACTTATACTTTTATTCCAATTATAATTTGAATTTGAATTTGAATTATTATGATTATTTGTATTTGAATAAGTATTTGAATTATTATTTGAATTGTTATTTGAATTATTATTATATTCAAATAAATTTAAATCTCCTTTTTTATTTAAATTTGTACTTTTTGTTAAAGTTACTTTTTCAACACTTACAATTTTTACTTTTGACTTTTTTTTTTCTTCATTTATTTTTAACATAGAATCCAAAGAATCTCTTTGTTTAAATAATTCATAAACTCTATCATAATTAATTTGATTCATTTCTACAATTTCTCTAATATAAGGTCTAACATCATAAACTTTAGATAACTTTTCCAAAACATAACTCATTTGAATTAATTCTTTATCATTTTTATCTTCATAAAAGCTTTTAATAGGAATTCCATTTTCAGGATCTAAACAATAAGAGTTAGAATTATTATCTAAAATAATTAAACTTTTCATATTTCTATTTAATTTTTTTAATTCTTTAACATAACCATTATTAATAAAACTACAACTATCACGAAAAAATCTAAATTTACAAACTTTATCAATATCAATTAAATCAATAACCATATTAGCATAAGTACTTTGTGATGCAGTAAAAATAATAATTTCATAACATTTTGAAACTCTCTGTAAAAATTCATGAAGATAAGGTCTTTCCATAACATAAACATCTCTCAATTTATAATCTATATCTACCTTATTATATAAAAAATATTTTACCTTTATTTTATAATCATATTCATTTTTAAATTTTTCAAAACTTGAATGTATTAAAGTTTCATCTAAATCTAAAACTAATGTTTTTTGATTATTATTTTGAGGTAGAGATGGTAAAAATAAATCTTCAACTGCTGTACAATAACGATTATTTGGATTGAATGAATGAGTTTTTTGATTTTTTATTTCTAATAATAAAAGTTGTGATGATGGTAAAAATGGAATTTTTGATTCGATTTGTGTATAGTCATTTAATGTTTCTGACATGTTATTTTCTATTAATTTTGTTTTTTTTATATCTAATGAATATCCTCTTTCAAAATTTTGATGAAATTGTATTGGAAAGTGTTCTAATGGTATATTCATATTTTATTTTTAATTTTTGTAATTTTTTAATTTTATTTTTTATTTTTTAATAAAAATTGAATTTTATTATTTTTATTTGAAAATATAAAAATTTATATATTTTTTTTGAAGAAAATAATAATAAAAATCAAAAGAAAAAAAAATATTTTTTTAAATTAAAAAAAAAAAAAAAATAAAAAATAAACTAACTACATTAAAAAAAAACTCAAAATGGATTCAAACTCAATACAAGCAAGAACATTATGGATAGGCGAAATAGAAAATTGGATGGATGAGCAATTTATAGAATCTCGTTTACTAACATACAACATTCCAATAAAAAGTATAAAAATAATAAGAGATCGTTCAAAGGGAATATCATTAGGATATGGTTTCATAGAATTTTATTCAAAAGAACAAGCAAATCAAGTTTTAAATGAATTTAACAATAAAGGAATTTTACATAATAATAAAACTTTTAAATTAAATTGGGCAAGTGACTCTGCAAGTAAAGCTGCTTGTATGGGTTCACTTCCTAAAAATGAATTTACTATTTATATAGGAGAACTTGATAGTAATGTTACTGAAAATTATTTAAAAGGAATTTTTTTAAAATTATATAAAAGTGTTATTGGTGCTAAAATTGTTATTGATCCTATTACTAAGAAAAGTAAAGGTTATGGATTTGTTAGATTTAATGATCATAATGAAAGTCAAAGAGCTATTTTAGAAATGAATGGATTTGAAATTTGTGGGAAACCTATTAAAGTTAAGTAAGTTTTTTATTTTTTTTATGTTTCTTTTTTTTACTTTTTTTATATTTTTTTTTTAACTTTTTTTTTTAGTCAAGCTGCTTTTAAGAAATTACAAGAATTAGGTTTTAATCATAATAATTTTGGTGATGATTTATCTAAATTTAATAATTATTTTGATGAAAGTAATTTGAATAATGGAAATTTTGGAAATAAGGATGAATGTGAAAATGATATTTTAAATAATTTTTATAAGTGTGAAGGGAATTTTCTTAGTCAGTTTAATAATTATATTATTAATGATAAACCTAATAATTTATTTGAGTTTTATATGAATCAAAGTCAAAATTTTAATTATGTAAATCCGTTTAATTATTATAGTCGTCCTAGTTTTAGTAAAAAAAATAAAAACAATGAGTAATTTTTGTAAAATGGTATAATGAAAATATTAAATTTGTTGTTTTTTTAGTTATTTTTTTATGAACTAATTTTTTCCTTTAAATATAAAGAAACAAATAAGTTAAAAAATATATTTTTTTTTAATATAAATAAAATTTAAAATCTATTTTAAAAAAAATGAAATTATGATTTATATAAATAAAAAATTACTGAATATCTATTTTAAATATTGTATACATAATATTAATTTTGTTAATCATCACTACTTGTACTACCTCTTGAAATACTTTTATTATCATTTTTATTATCTAAATATTTCATTAAAAGTTCATAAAAAACAATTCTATCATATGAATATTTAAAATAATTAAAACCTTCATTTTTAACAAATTTATCAAAATCAAAATATATAAGACCAAAAACAAACCATAATATAATATCTAATATTATTAAATTTGAAAAATATTCAAATGATTTATACATTTTTAATTGATTTTGTCCTTCAATACTTTTAATAAAATATGAATGTTTTTCACTTTTTTCAAACTCATTTATAAAGGAAATATAAATATTATAATATTTCTTAAAATCAATATCATCTCTTACAAAAATATATTCTGGTGAAGAATCATAATTACTTTCAACTAAATAATTTACAATATCAAAACCAGGAAGATTAAGTGAACCATATTCATGATCAATTATTAATATTTTATCATCTTTTTGAAGTAAATTTAATCTTAATGTATCATTATGATTTAAAGTTAAATAACCATTTGATGGGAATACAGAATAAAATGTATCTAATAAATTTTCAGAAAAATTTAATATGTAATTTAATTCTTTTTGAATTTCATTTTTATTTGGAAAATCAACTTTTTCTAATTTTTCTTTAAATTTTTTTAAAGAATTCATTCCTTTATTATACATATTTTTCATACATAAATCTAAAATATTTTGATTTGTCTCAACTGGAAAATCAATTTTTTCATCATATTTTTTTAAATTAATTTCTCCATTTATAAGTTCATATTTATAAATAGGACAAATTTCAGAATATGAAACAAGAACTTTATTCATTTTTTTAATAGTATTTAGATTTTTTAAATTTTCAAATGGAATTGGATATGAATTTGTAATAAATTCTTCAATACGAAAATTTTTATGATCTGTTTTATAAATTTTAGGTCCGATTCCAAAATCTGATAAAGCAGAAATTATTCCTTCTTCTAATTTTCTATTTACTAATTCTCCTATTACACCAAAATTTCTATATGCAATTTCTAATATTGTTTCATTTGTTTTTTTATCTTTTATAATTACTTCATATATATCATTACTTAAACTTTCCATTTTTTTATAAGAACATTCAAATTCTAAATCTGGGATATATGAAAATTTCTCTTTTATGAATTCGTTTACTTTTTCACGAACTGATTCTATTGATTCCATTTTAAGTAATTTTTTATATATATGAAATTATCTTATATTGATTTTTTAAATTACGTAACCTTTAACAAATATTAATAATTTTAAAGATATAATTTTTATTCTTTTTATTTTAAAGCAAATAAAAAATAAAAAATTATCCAAAGTAAATTAATTCAATAAAAGCAAATAAATAAAAAACAAAAAAACATTAAAAAAAAATAAAAAAAATTAAAAATAAAAAATAAAAAAAATTAAAAATAAAAAATAAAAAAAATTAAAAAAAAATAAAAAAATGAAACTCCGAAGTGGTCGTACAATGCGTTTAAAAACAAGTCGTACTCAAGTAGATCCAAACGATACATGGGGAACATTAAATACAATATTAGAACGTGGTGGACCTCAAACATCAGAGACAGATTTATCCTATCAAGTAATAGGAATATATTCTCTTCCAGAATCATGGTTAAAACTCCAACAAAGTGGAAGCGTAGACACATGGCAATATGTAGTAAATTTATCAGATGCAATATTAGAAAATGGGAAATTACATGAAAGAGAATTAACAGAAGAAGAAAAAGCTGAAATGGATAATAAAAAAAAACCCCCACCGAAAATTAATAAAAAAGATCCTGCTGCTGTAAAAGCAGAAGAAGATCGTTTAGCTCAAGAACAGAAAGAAAAAGAAGAAAAAGAAAAAGCTTTTCAAGAACAATTAGATAAATTATCACCAGAAGAACAATTTTATTTTTTAAAAGAATTACCAACAAAAGAAGCTTGGATTGCATTTCCAGAAGATAATAATGTTTCAATGGTTAAAAAAGAAAGTGATAAATTAATTGAATTTGAAGAAGATGTTAATGTAAATGAAGGTTTAATTATTCAAGTTAATTTTATTCCTCCTCCTGATGATGATCCTAAAAAACGTCCTAAACCAAAAGGAATTAATCCTGAAGATGTTCATCCTATTTATTGTATTGGTTGGGTTGATTGTAGTGAATTACATAAAAATTATGGTTTGACTGAATTGACTTTAAGAGTTAATTTACAATTGAGAGAAACATATGAAAATAGAATTGATATTATTGAAAAGAGAGATGGTGTTAAATATATTAATCCTAATAATGAAAATATATTAAATTTAGTTAAGGAAAATGAAGAACAAAATTTAGATGAGGTTGAAAAGGCTAAAACTTATATTTATATTAAAATTGGATTGACTTTTCCAGTTAATCCTTTAATGCCTGATATGACTTTACCTGAACCTATTGATTTTATTAAAAATGAAAGTAAAACTAAAAAAGCTGTTACTGTTGAAGAAATTGAAAATGATTTAATTAGACAATTTAAAATTGCTATTGCTGCAATTGCTAAAACTTATGATGAAGCTATGGGAGATTCTGCTAAAGGACAGTTAGTTAGGAGAGAAAAAGGAAATATTTTATCTAATGCTAAAAGAGAAGAAAAAGAAAATAATATTAATAAATTTTTAGATAAGTTTAATACTAGTGGAAGAGCTGATTTATTAAAAGAGAAGTTAAAAAAGTTTATTGTTAGGATTGTTTTGGAAAAATATAATAAAAAAGGAACAAGTGTTAAAGGAGTTTTTAAAGATAAAAGAGATCAATTTTATTCTGAATTATATGCTTATTTAACTGATTCAGTAAAAAAAGCAACAGATGAATTTGTAAAATTAAAAAAAGATGAATTACACGAATATATTTTAGTAACATTTAATCAAAGTAAAAAAGAAATAATGAATTATGCAATAAGACAAAATAAAGAACCAGAAGATAAAAGATTATTAAGATTATCAAAAGAAAATGAATTACTAGATGATTATAAAAAAGCAGTGCAATACTTTAAAGCAAGATTACTATTAGATTCAAATAAAGATGCTTGGTTATCATATATGAACCTAGCAAAAAAAATAGATGACTTACCAGAAGTTGAAAAAGCTTTAAAAAACGCAGCATCAATTGACATAACAGCAGTAGATTTAAACACAGAAATAATATTTTGTGGTTTACTATATTTAAAAGACCAAATATCAAACGCAATTAATTTCATGAATTTATATATTTTTAAAAATGAAATTAAAGGAACATCATGTAACTTTAATGCATTTTTAGCATTTTTATACAAGGAGAAAATGAATCAAAATCCTCAATCAATAAGTAAACAACAAACAGTAATTTATGAATTATTATTTAAAAAACATTTAGAAGCAGCAAAATTATTTAAAATGAAATCACTTCCACCTGAAGAATTACATCCTGCACCAGAGGAAAAACCACCTGAAGAAGAAGTACCAAAAGATCCTAAAAAAGATAATAAAAAACAACCACCTCCAGTTGAATTAAGTGAAGAAGAATTAAAAGCTAAAGAAGAAGCAATGAAAAGAGGTAATCCTAGAATACATTTTGATTATAAACCTAATGTTTTAGATAATAAACAAATTGATTCTATTTGGTTTGATTTAATCAATTTATTTAATTCATATAATTTTTATGAAATAAGTGAAAAATTATTAGATTATTTTTCAGAAGAAACAAAACAAGATTTATCTTTTAAAACATTACAAGCTAAAATTTTACTTTTGAGGAAAAATTATGATAAAGTAATTGAATTAACAAATGAAATAATTGAACAACAATTCTTTTCATATGAACCATATTTACTTCAAGGACATGCATATTATTATAAAAAAAATTATGAAGAAGCTGAACAATCATATATAAAAGCAATTAGATTTAAACCACAAGAAAAACAATTTGATTTAGAAATGATGGTTAAATTAGGAAATGTTTATATTAAAAATGAAAAATGGTATGAAGCAAAAGTTGTTTATAAGCAAATTTTAAGAAATTCAGTAGAACATTCTTTTGCTTGGAGATTTTTAGGTTTTACATTAACAAAATTAGGAGAATATGATGAAGCTGAAAAAGCATTAACACAAGCAAATTTATTAGATGTAGAAAATCCTTTAATTTGGGCTTATTTAACAATATTTTGTATATATACAAATAGAAAAAATCAAGCTTTGCAATGTTTAAATGAATTAAATAAAGTTAATTTTAATGATAAAGATATTTTAATTGAAATTGCTAAAATGTTTGAAGATATGAAAGAATATGAAATTTGTGCTAATATTTATAAAAAAATTTTACTTAATGAAAGAACTAATCCTGAATTTTATATTAAAATTGCTGAAATTTATTATACTAAAATTGAAGGAAAAAAAAAAGAAGCTTTAGAAATTTTAGAAAAAGGAAGAGAAAGAGTTTATGAAGATAATTTAAGAACAGAAATTGTAAATATGATTGATAAAATTAAAAAAGAAAATGAAAATGAAATGATTGGGGAAGAAAGTAATAAAGATTTATTTAAATATGATAAAGTTAATAAAGATGAAAATGAAGTTGGTGATTTAAATATTAGTGAAAGTCAATTAAAAGATGCTGACTTTTTAGATGATGAAGAAGGAGGACAAGGAGAGTTTAAAGAAGAAGAAGAAAAAGATAAAGATAAAGAAAATGAAAATGAAAATAAAAATGAAAATGAAAATGAAAATAAAAATGATGAAAAAAAAGAAGAAGAAGTTAAAAATGAAGAAGAAAAAAAAGAAGAGGTAAAAAAATAAAATTTTATTTCATGTTTTTTTTTGAATAAAATATTGAAAAAGTTAATTTTCATTATTATAAAATATTTTTAAAATAAATTTTTAATATTATTTGTATTTAAAAAATATTTGATATTGATTTTATATATTCTTCTGATATTTCATCGATAAAAAAATTAGAATTTGATTCTTGTGTTTTATTTAATTTTTCAATAATTGAAATTTTTATTTCATCTATTAATAAAATAATTTGTGCTATACTTTTTTCTTCATTTTGAATTTTTTCTTTCAAAATAAGAATATTATTATTTACTTCTTGTCTAATTAATTCTTGAATTGTTAATTGAAAATAATTTGAATATATTATATCATAATAAATTGTATAAAATTTTAATTTTTCATCAATTTTTTCTGTTAAAGTATTATTTATATCATAATTATTTGAATCTAAATCACTTATTTTGTTTTCAATTTTATTTAAATAATCTTCATTTATTTGAATAGTACTTAATATATTTTCCAATAATTCAAGAATTAATGTATTTAAATTTTCAAATTTTAATTTCTTTTTTAATAAGATTTTTTCAACTTTTTCATTTAAAATTTTATCTATTTTTTCTAATAAATCTTTACAAGATTTTTCAATTATTTCCCAAATTTCATTTAACATTTCTAAAGAATTTATGTAAGTAATCATTTGTTTTTCTATTAATTTATTCATTATAGAAATATTAGTTATTGAAATTAAAGATAAAAATTTTACAATTATTATATAACTATAAAATGATATCAAAATTTTATTTTTAAAAATTTCCCAAGTTGAAATTAATTCTTTATTTTTTTTGATTTGTATATTATTTTTAATTTCTGTAATTTTTAATTTATCTTCAATTAATTTTAAGGAAAATATTTTAAATTGATTTTCATTTTTTTCACTTAATTTAAATTTTTCATTTTCTTCTTCAAAAAATTTTCCATTATAAATACTTTTTGCAATATTATATATACCTAAAAATAGTGTCTTTGTTTTATCATAATTTTTCACTGAAAGATAAATTAAATAACTCAATAAACTACCACCAATAATAATCTTTTTTTTATTCCTCAAAAAAAATTCATTTAAAAATCCATTCATTATCAAATTAATATAACCATTTTTAAATTAAATAAAAAATATTTAAAAATAATCAATAATATAATTATATTATTCAAAAAAAAGTATTTCAAAATATATAAAAAAAAAAAATATTTAAATAAAAAAAAATATAAAAACAATCAAAAAAAAAAAATTACTCCTCATTCATTCATCGAATTAAAATATAACACTAACTTATCATAAAAATCCTTAGTTTTCAAAGGTAAAGAAGCAGTAATCATAGTAACTGGCATAGAACTTTTAACATCAATTTGATTAATAGAATCAAAATAAAAATTATTTATATCATCCCAAATAACAAAAATCCCAAAATAATTTTTTACTCTAACAGGTTCACTTTGAGGAGGAAAAAAATCATCAGGAATACTAGTAGAAAAACTATAATAAATTCCATCATCCATAAATTCACATCTTTTATCATAAGTTTCTCTTTCATTAATAACAAAAGCAATTTTATTAGTTACTAATTTAGAAATTGAAGTATCAGAACTTATTTTATTAATAATATTATAACTTTTAATATTTTTATCCCATTTTAATCTTTCTTCAGGAGAATAATTCACTCTTGCTATATCTAAAATCGGAGGTGGAATTGTAAAACGACTTTTTGGAATTTGAACTTCACATCTTATTATCGGAACTGAATCAGTTAAGTCACTTTTTGAAAAAGTTGAAATTTTTATTCCATCATTTTCATTTATTATTGTATAATTTAATGAACGAATTTTATTTATAAAATTAAATATACCTTCTTTTGTAAATGTTATTTTGTTTATTTCATCATCACATATATATTTTCTATCAAATAATAATGTTGAGTCTGATATTTTTTCTGCTATATTGTGAAGAATGTCTTTTGCTTTTCTTTGAAGGTTTAAATCAGAAATATCTGTACCTGAATTTTGGGACATACAACAATAAAATATTTTATGGAAAATTGAAGGTTTTTGGTTTTCTTCAGTCATTTTATTTTTCTTTTTTTTTATGTTTTTTTTTTTTTTATTTTTTTTTTTATTTTTTTTTTTTATAATTTTTTTTTGGAATTAAAATGAGGAAAATTATTTTGGATCAAGTTTTTTCTGGAAATTTAATGAATAAATTAAAACCATTAAATCAATTAAAAAAAGATGATATTAATATAATAAATGAAAAAAATCAAAAAGTTCATATTAGAAGTAATTCTTGTTCAACAATTGAAAGTACAGATTTATCAAATGAAAATAAAACATATTTATTAAACAAACATTTATTATCAAGAAGATTATTAGTTAGAAATAAAAAAGAAACTTATAGAGAAGATGATAATTTAATGATATTTGAAAATTTTGAAGGAATGAATAAAACATTAGAAAAAGAGATATTAACAATAGAAAAAATTTTAGTTATTCAAAATTGTATTGAAAGTAATTTTATAGTACCAAAGAAAATAAATAGAATTTATATTATAAATAGTGAAGATATAAAATTAACTTGTGAAGATTTATTAGTCGATATTGAATTGATAAATGTTACAAAATTAAAAATACAATGTAAAGGTTTAGTAAATTTGATTAATGTTGATAGTTGTAAAGATGTTTTATTATATTTATATCCTCCCTCTTCTCATATTCCTATTTCTGTTTCTAATTCTTCTGATATTAGATTAAGAGTTAATAAAGATAATACTGATAGTAGAGAATTTATTGATTATTTTATTCCTGAAAGCTTTATTTTTAAAATTAATGATGATATGAAATTAGAATCTAAAGTACATTTTAGGTATGGGGAATAAAATAATTTATGATGAATTAAACTTAAATTTAAAAAATTTATAGTTTTAATGTTAAAAAATTAAGAATTTATATTTAAAATTACATAAAATATTTCTAATTATATTAAATTTATGAGTTATTATTAAATTTTTTGAAATATATTATTCAATATTAAAATAATAATTAAAATTCCTATATTTATATTCAGATATATGATAATTATTGAAATATATAATAAATATATTAATTTATAATGTTTTTAGAAAAAGAAAATGTAAACATATTTTAAAAATTATAATATTGTTAAAAATATTGAACAAATTAACAAATTATAAATTATATATTAAATTAAATTAAAATGTTATATTAATATACAAAAATGGAATAAAAAAATAAAAAAATTAAAATATGAATGAAGATGAAACAATAACAATAAAAAAAAAAAAAGATAAAAACGAAAAAGATAAAAACAAAAAAAAAGAAAAAGAAAAAGAAAAAGATGAAAACAAAGAAAAAAAAAAAGAAACAAAAAAAGAAAACGAAGAAGACAATAAAGAAGAAAATAATTTAATAGATGATGAAAATGAAAATAAAGAAGACAAAAATTCGAAAAAAGAAAAAGAAAAAAATCAAAAAAAAACTTCAAAAAAACATTCAAAAAAATCATCAAAACATCAACCTCAAATAAAAAGACATTACAAAGAACCTCCTCCAGAATGGGATGGAGAATATAATTATAGAATGAGTGAAAGTGGAAGTGAGAATGAAAATTTAAAAAATAAAAATGAAGAAGAAGAAAAAGAAATTGAATTAATAAATTCAAATTTATCAATATCAGAAATATCAAAAAAAGAAGAAAAAAAAAATCAATTTTCAGAAGAAGAAGAAGAAGAAACTTCAGAAGATGATGAAAATATACAATTTAAATATAATGAATATATAACAAGAGAATGTTGTACTTCTCATTATTTTGGATATGAAAAAATTAATCAACAATGTTATTTTTGTACTGCTTGTAATCCAGAAAAAAATAATAAATTATGTAAATTTTGTTATGATAATTGTCATAAGAAATGTAGAAGAAAATTAGAAATTATAAGACCAGAAATTGTAAAAGCTGAAAAATTAGAAAATCAAAAATTTTTTTGTTTTTGTGGTACAAATTTAAAACATATACCTAATAAAATTAAAATTAAAAATTTAATCCCTTGTTTAATGATGAATATTGATAAAGAATTAAGTGTTGATATATTTTTTTGTCATAATCATGGAATTGTAATTTGTGGGATTTGTTCTTCTTTATGTCATAAAAATTGTAAAGTTGAATTAAAAGATAATATTTCTGATAATGAAAATTTTAAATGTCATTGTTATAGTGAAAAACATACTAATTATAATGAAATTGTTTTTAATTTTTCACTTGAGGATTATATAAAAAAAACTGAAGCAAGAGTTTGGTTTATTCAAATTTTAAATATTTTATTTAAAACTAAGACTTTTGATAAAATGAGAAAATTGTTTATTAATGGTTTAAATAATAATATTCTTTCTAAAAATGGGTATTTATTTAATAGAAAATTTTATAAAATGATTGAATTATTTTCTAATTCTTTTAATAGGAAATTTAAAACTTTTTATTATCATCCTGATATGGAAAGTATGTTTGAATATGATAAAACTATTAATTTTATTAAAAAATTAGAAATAATTAATAAAGAAAATGTTTTGACTAAATTGAGATTATTATATATTATTTTATATTTACATTTAAGAAAAGATTATCAAGTTTTAAAAAGTTTAACTTCAATTGATTTTATGTCTTCTACAGTTATTGATAGATTAAAATTTAAAAAAATGTTAATGTGTGAAAATAAATATACAGAATATATTGAAGAAAAATATCAAATTAATAAAGGGAATTTTATTAAGAATTTTATGTTAGAAAATATTTGTCAATTATTTACAAAAGGAATTGAATTTATAAATGTAGATGAAAATATAAATGAATTTTTAAAAGCAATTACAATATTATCTTTTATGTTAAAGAGAATGATGTATACAAAAGAAGATTTAGAATTATTAATTAATAATTTATATAATTTTCATTTAGTTTATTTTGATTATTTAATGAAGGATAAAAATAATATTTATTATTCAATTGATCTTTTTTCAAGTTTTGTTGAACTTTGTTTTATGTTAAGTGTAAATATAAATGATTTAGTAATTGAAGAATATTTAGATAAAAAAGGACCAAAAAAATTTAATAAAGGTGAAATAAAAGATTTTGTTCAAACTAAAAGTGAACATGGTGCAAAATTATTTTGTATGATATTAAGAAATTGTCGAATTATGTCAAAACATTTTAAATTAATATCAAAACCAGGAATAGATAAAGAAAGTATAGAAGAAAAAAAAAGAGAATTATTAAAATTAAAACATAAGTCTTTAATTCAAGAAAAAATTATTAATAATGATTCATTTAAAATTAAAACAAGAATACCAAAAAATGAAGGTTTATTTTTAGAAAAAACTATATTTTTATATAATGAATCATTAAGTATGTTTTGTTTAGCAAATAATAATTATTATCAAAATCTAGATAATTTAACAAAAGAAGATATTTTATCATATTATCAATTTAATGAAGATATTAAAACAAAAGAATTTTATGATATGACTTTAATGACAAAAAAAAAAATTGACAGTAATATTTTATATCATTTAAAAATTGCTCTTGAATCACTTTATCATGGTTTATTTACATCAACTTATATGAATCAAGATAAAATTGATCAAAAAATTCAAACTAGAATTTTAAATGCAATTGATTTAATAAATGAAAGTTTAAATATGTTAATGAATGTTAGAAAATATTATAAAATGTATGAAAAATTTAATGAAAAGAAAAAAGAAAAAAATAAAAGTAAAGAAATAGATGAAGAAGATAAAGATATTTATTTATTAAATAAGAAAAATTATAGATTAAAAATAATAAATCATATTCAAAATAGAATTATATTTTTAAAAAATCCTTTAATAGAATTAGATGAAATTGTTGAATTAATAGTAAATAATTTTATAGCATCTCAAATAGATGAAACTATAATGAAAGGAATATATTTTTTAACAAATATAAATTTTCCTAATTTACTAAATGAAAAAGTATTTTCTATTATTTTTGAATTTTTATCAGTTTTTTTATTAACAAAAAAAGGTGTTGAATATTTTTTAACAGGAAAAAATTTACAAAGATTAAGAAAATGTTTAAGTAGATTTTCATTTAAAAAAGATCAAAGTAATATAAATGAAGGTTTAGGAAGAATTGAAGAATTTAATACTAAATGTATGAAAATTGTTATTCATTTTTTTAATGAATTAGTCACTGCAAGTACAATATATAAAATAAAAACAATATCAAATCATAAAATAATTCCTAAAATAAAATTATGTTTATTAGATCATTTAAAAAATTTTATTCCTTTTATTGAAAATGATGAAGACTCAATTGATTTTAAAATAGAATTTTCAGAAATTATACCAATTTATGATAATTTATATCCTTATTTTACTTATGATGATTTTGAAGATATTAAATCAGGACTTATTGATATTTTTTTTACTGCATCAACAAATTTAAAAGAAGGAGAAAATTTTTGTAGATGGTTTGATAATAATTTAAATCTTAATTTTGAAGAAATTTATGAAGCAAGAGAACTTGAATTAAATATTTATTTTTCATTCTTTGAAATCATATCAAAAAATACTTTTTATTGTTATAATAATGATAAAGATATGAATAATAGAATTAAACAAATTTTAGATTTTATTTCTTTAGAAGATTATGTTTATTTATTTCAAAATTCTAATTTATTTTCAATTAAACAAAAAGAAATTTTAATGAGATTTTTAAGAAATTTTTATTTAATTGATTATCTTGACCCAATTGATTATACTAAAATAAAACATTTTTTAAAAAATGATGAATATAGAGATATGATTTATGATGGTTTAATTGAAGATAAAAAAATAACCCAATACATTTCAAAAAATGAAAAAAAAAATTTTTCTTCTTCAAAAAAAACTATTTTGTTAAATAAATATGATTTAGTAAATAAAATCTCATATATTTTTAAAATATTTTCTATCGAATTAAATAAATTTCCTAGATTTATAATTGGTGAAAAAATTGAATATATATTATCATATGTAAATGAATTAGTTTTTGGTATTCAATCATTAGCAAATTTACTTTATTTACAAAAAAGAATAATAAATAAAATAATTCCTGATTTTTATATATTAGTAAAACATTTTTTAAAAAAGAAACAAAGTATAATTGATATATTATTAGATATAAAAAATACAGGAAGATATAATCCAGATTATTTAGAATCAAACTTAACAAAAGATCCATATTTAATTATAATTGAATCAAGTGATTTTAATATATATGATAAAGATATTTTATGTAAATTCGTAATGGAAGGTTGTTATGAAATATTTGAGTTAACAAAAATTAATGAAAGTTGTAATTTGACATCATATCTTAAAAATTATGATAAAATGACAGAAGCAAATTTTACACCTTTTTCTCTTTTAGAAATAAGAGATTATGAATATTTTTATGAAAATGATGAATTCAATAAAATTCAATTATTAATGAAAGATCCTTCAAATTATAAAATTATTAGAATTAAACAAGAATTTATTAAACAATTTACAAGAGTTTCTACTGCTATTTTTTATAATGTTATTAGAGGAGTTTATACTGAACATAAAATGGATTATGGAGAAATGTTAGTTATTTTTTTTAAATATTTCTTACATTCAATTGATAGTACTCATACAGTTAAATATAGAAAATTATTATGTTTAATGACTAAAATATTATTTTATAATACTAATGAAATGCAAAGTAAATTTGAAAGAATGGCTTATGATAATAATTTTTTTATGAATTTTAATAGATCATTAAATTTGAGTATTGTTTTAAATATTAATTGTTCAAAAAATTATACTTTAATAAAACATTATGAAGAATTAACAGATATTACAAAATTAACTATTCAATTTTTACAATTATTAGGTGAAGAATTTAATACTTTTTTTCATTATAATATATTAACAAATAAAGTTAAAAAGAATTTTATAGAAGAAGAAGATTCAGATTTTACTAATGAAGAATTAAATCAATTAAAAAATGAAGGAAGTTTAATTGATGATTCATCAATTAATACAAAAAGTAAAAAATCTAAAAAATCAAAAAAGAGTAAAAAGGATAAAGATATACCACCAGAAAATATTATAATAAATAGAAGTATTTATGAGAGTATTACTTTAAATTTAATGAGAACTTATAATTTAATGGATTTAAAAAAACCAATTGAAACTGAAATGCCTTTTGATAAATTATGTGTTTTAACTTCTAATTTAATTGATTTTATTATTGAATATATTCATACTAAAAAACAATTTAGAGATATTATTGATGAAAATATAGTCAAATTAATTTTTGGTACTGGAAAAGTAATTAATGATAAAGAAAATCCTTATGATTATATTGATAATAAAGGAGTAATTGATATTTTTCAATTAGATTTAGATGAAATTAATATATATAAGGAAAGTTATGAAAGTAGAAATTTAATGATTTGTTATATTAAAAAAAAATATTATCAATTAATATATCATTATTTATTAATTGGACAAAAAGAATTTTTTGTTCAATTATTAATAAATAAAGGAAATGGTCCAGTTGAATTATTTAAAGAAATATTAAAAAATATGAGAATATTAATAAAAGATATGATAGAATTAGAGCCAAAAAGATTTTCATACCTTTCAAAAATTAATAATTCATTTTCATTTTATTCTGAATTAATAAATTTATATAATAATGAATATCTATTTAATTGTTCAATTAGAACAGATTTAGTATTTCATATATATTTAGTTTTAAAAGTTTTAGAAAAAAATTATAATATCAAAACATTAAGATCACATTTTGAATTAATGGAATTTATATTTTTATATGGTGATAAAATAAAATCATCTAATTTAATAATTGAAGAAGATGAAGAAGAACAAATAAAAAAAATTTCTATTAGAAAAGAATTTTATCAACAAACTGTTTTTACAGATATGAGAGAAAATCCTTATCAACAAATATATAAAAATTATAGTAAACTTTTACAAGAAGAAAAAAAAAGAGAATTAAATAAAAATAATCCAAAAGAATTATTACATTTTTTACCTATTCATAGTAAATTTGCTTTAGGAATGTTTTTATTTTTAGAAAACATTGTTTTAAAAGTTGAAATTAAAAAAGATGATTTTGAAAATGATAATTTAAATAAAATTAATATATATCATTTTTCTTCTAAAATTGCTGAAAAAATTAATAATGAAAGAATAAAATTTAATAAAGATAATAAAAAAGATAAAGAAGAAAAAGAAGAAAAAAAAGAAAAAGTGATTATTGAAAATATAATAAAAGAAAATAAAAATACTTCATTTTCATTTTTTATAAAACAATCATTTACTTTTCATTTATCAGAATTTTCAAAAAATTATTTTTTAAATAATGTAGATAGAACAAATGCAAGTACAAAATATAATAATTTAATTTCATATTCAGATTATTTTATATTTGAAATGTTATATAATGAACATTGTATTGGATCGAATCAATTTTTAAAAACAATATCAGAATTAGATTTATATTATGTAGAATTAATCAATTTTATTTTTATATTATTAAATAATATTTTCTTAATGAATCATTTTTATTTAAGTCCATCTCTTCCAGTTAATCTTTATTTTCATAAAGATGAAAGTTTAGATGATAAATTATTTACTGATAATAAATTTATATTATTTATTCATCTTATTTATATTTTATTAGTTATAATATATTGGATTTATTTTAGATTCTTTTTAACTTTAGAAAAAAATTTAATGTTAAATTGTAATAAAAGTTTTGTTTTTAGGAAACAAGATGTTATTGATCAAAATATATTAAATCCTATAATTATAGATGGTTTTCTAGATGATGCAGGAATATTTAAAGTAATGGGTGTAATTAATAGAGATATTGGAATTTTCAAATATTTATATATATTAATATTAAAATCAATATTTTTGAATCCAGAAATATGTTTCTTTATCTTTTGTCTAATATTAAATTTATTATATTATTTTTTAAAATCTCCAATTTTTATTGCAATAGAAATATTATTTTTTGCAAATTTAATCCCAATATTAAAAGATATAATAAAATCAATATCATATAAAATACTTACTTTAATTTATATATTATTATTTACTTATCTAATAGTATATTTATTTATGTGGATAGCATATTTTTATATGAATAATTTATTCTATGTAGATGTATTAGAATATGATTCAGGAGAAATTATAAATGAAAGTTTTTGTTCTTCACCTCTTCAATGTTTATTATATATTTTATCATATGGTACTAGGGCAAGAGGAGGAATAAATGAAGAATTACCTATTATGTCATATAAAAATAATATTTCTTTTTTCCTTCAAAGATTCTTTTATGATTTATTATTTTTTATTTTTGTTATTATGATTATGGGAAATATATCTTTTGGTATTATTATTGATTCTTTTAATGATTTAAGAGAGAAAAAATGGTATTTTGAAAATGATAAAAAAAATATTTGTTTTATCTGTCAGTTAAGTAGGGATGAATGTTTATTAAATAATATTAATTTTGAAAAACATATTAAATTAGATCATAATATTTGGAATTATGTTTATTTTTTAACATATTTACATTTAAATAATTCAAATGATTTTAATGTAAATGAAAGAAATGTTTGGGATAAATTATATCAAAATGATAATAGTTGGATTCCTATTAAAAAAAAAGGAGAAAATGAAGAAAATTAAATAATAAAAATAAAAAATATTTTATTATATATTTTTTTATATAAATTATTTATTCAATATTTAAGATATTTAAATAGCATTCTCAGCACCATTCAATAATATATCAATTGCCATTTCAACCTCACCATATTTTTTTAATGCAGAAATTACCTTATCTCTTGTTGTGTTACAAATTTCCATTAAACTCATAATAGTAGAATCATCATATATTATATTATCATTTTCACCTCTAATCATATTTTCATTATCATATTGCCCAACAATATAATTATTATTACTATTACTATTATTATTACTATTATTATTATTATTATTGTTATTATTACCTGTATTTACATCATTATCAGAATCATTATTTATAACAGAAAATTCTAAATTATTTCTATTACTTGATGATGGAATATTATAATTGTCATTATTATAATTTTTATTAGAATTTGAATTAAAATTGTTATGAGATTCAGATATTTCATTTTTTGGAAAAGAATTTTGTTTTTGATATATAGAAAAATCATTATAATAATCATTTTCATTAAATGTTTTTTTTTTAGTTAAGACACTTTTAGAGATATCAACATCATTCTCATCAAAAATATTGAAATTTCCAAAATTAGTAAATTGTTTTTTTTCCATTATTTCTACTTTATATGGAATATATTTATAATATTTTAAATCTAATGTTTCATTATTACTAATCTTTATATTATTTTCTAATACTTTTTTATCCTTCATTATTTTGGTTATATTTTTATCAAATCCATATTTGTCTTCTAATTTTTGTTTGATATCTTTTATTGAAATTGAATTTACATTTTCAAATTTTAATTTAATTTGATTTTTTTTTAAAGTAATTAAAATGACTTCCATTAAATATTTATAATTTATTAACTATTTATAAAGATTTAGTCTTATATTTTAATTTAATTGAAAAATTAATAAATTATTTTACTTTGAAATAAATTTATATTTTATTTTTCCTTTATTATTTCAGAATATATTCTAAACTCTATTCAAAAATTTAATTTGTATACATTTAATTGATAAAAAATAATATTTATATAAAATACAAAATAATTCCTAAAAAAATTACAAAAAAAAATAATCTTAATTATATTTATAAAATCACTTGAATAAAAATTACATTTTCCTTTAAAAAAAATAAATTTTAAAAAAAATGATAGAAAAATTTTTTATACTCATTGTTTCAATATTTATAGTATTATCAGCAGGTTCAGCAAATATTTTTCCAATATACTTACAAAAATTAATGGATAAATATAATTTTTCATTATATAAAACAAATTTATATGGTTCATTTATAACATTAGGAACTTTTGTAGGTTTTCCAATTGGATATATTTATGATTCTTTTGGTCCGAAAATTTCAATTTTTATAGGAACAATATTATTATCTGGTGGTTATTTATTATTATATTATCTTTTAAATACAAACTACTTTTTAAAAGTTAGTATTTATCCTTTTTTAATATTGGGCTTTACTCTTGGACAAGGATTTTCTTTATTATATACTACTGCAATTGCTACTAATTTAAAAAATTTTGTTTTTAAACAAAATTCATCTGTTGTTGGTTTAATTGTTACTAATATTGCAATTTCTCCTAGTATTTTTACTACTTATAGACAATTATTAGGAAATAATGATGATAATTTTTATTTTTATTTTTCTATCTTTTTATTTTTAATTGGTTTTTTTTCTATGTTTGTTGTTTCTAATCTTAAATATCCTTATTTTGAAGATTCTTTATTAAAAAAATATCAAAAATATAAAGAAAAAAGAATGGTTTCTTATTTAAGATATTATAATATGATTATTATTATAATATTTGTTGTTGGGGTTTTATATAATTATTTTAAAGATAAATATGTTGTTCCATTAATTGCAATTTATCCTATTTTACAAATATTAAGTTTTTGTCTTATTTTATTTGAACAATGTGGTTTTTTTGATAAATTATTTTATCCTCAATTTAAAAAAAAAATGGATTTAATATCAGAAAAACAAATAGAAATGCAAAAAATATCATCAATAAATAATAAAAATAATACTGAAGAAATTAATAATAATATTCAAGATAATAATTTAATTTTAGTTGATAGAAATATTTCAACTCAAGAAAATGAAGTTGATTTTTTTTCTTCATTAAAATCACTTAAATTAATTTTATTATTTTTTGCTTTATTTTTAGGATTAGGATCAACAATGTCAAGTATAAGTAATATAAATTTTATTTTAAAATCTCTTTCTTATAAAGTTCATTATAGTGGATTAAATAAAGGTTTAATTAGTATTTATAAAGCAAAAGAATTATTTTTTTATGTTATATTATATTTTACATTAAATTCTTTAGTTAGAATTTGTTCAGTTAGTTTTTTTGATTATTTAATAAAAAATAAAAAAATAATATATTACTTTTTAATTTTTTCATTTATTGGTTTAATTTCTCAAATAATTGGAATTTTAATGAAAAAAAATTTATTATATTTATCAATTGCTTTAGGCGGTGCTACACATGGTGGTTATATGTCTTTTATTCCATTATTTGTGAAAAATGAATTTGGTTTAAAAAATATGGGAAAAATTTTTGGTATTTTAACGTCTGGTGCTGGATTAGGTTCGATTCTAATTTCTGAATTAGTTTTTACTTATCCTTATAATTATTATTCTAAAATTAGTGGAGGAATACAATGTTTAGGTACTCATTGTTTTCAATTAACTTATATTATTACCTCTATTTTTTTTGGAATTAATATTGTTATTTCTATTATTTTAATGCGTATTAAAGATAAAAATTAAATCTCATTTAATGAAATATATAAATAAATATTTACTTATATAATAATATCTATTATTAAATACTTAAGATAATTATAAATATATTTATATTTAATTTATTTATATAAATTAAAATTTAATTTAAATAAGTAAAAAAAATATAAATTAAAAAGGACAACAAAAACAATATTTCCAGCAAAACCTTTCTTTTTTTTTATCTTTATTATCTTTTTTCTTAACAACTCTCTTATAAGGAGTATCAAAATAATAGCCTCCATTATATTTATTTTCTTCAAAGATAGGGAAAAACCATTTCCAATAATTTCCCATTCCCATAACAGTTTTAAACATAAAAAATCTAAAATCTTTATTATCACAATAATAAGGACATTCATCATCTTCATCATAAATAGTACATTCACAGCTAGTAATATTTTTTCTAATATTATTAATTTGAGTATACAAAAGAACACCAATTCCAAAAGTCATTCCAAAAGACATAACAGTACCAAAAATAATCCATAAAGGATGTTTTAAAGCAAGTATTAATTTAAAGAAAACATAATCATCATCAAAATTTATATCATTAGCAGCATTAATTATCATATAATTAAAAGTAGGATGAAAAATTCTAAAAATTAAACATAAAAATGCAGTAAAATCTCCTATTGTACCATAAAATAAAAATAAAATAAATGTTTTTTGATTGTAATAACCTACACAATTATATATCCATGGACAATGATGATCTAATTTTAATATACATTTATTACATGTTGAACAATGATGAGCTCTTAATGGTCTATATTTTTCACATTTTTTACAAAAGGTTTTTTCATCTTTTTTTAATTTTTTTAATTTTTCTTCTTCTATTGTTCCTGGATTTGTAAATATTGATAATAAATGACAAAATAATGTCATAAAGGCACAAAAGTAAAAAAAAAGTGATATTAATATTTTTAATATTGGATAATTATACATTGCATAATTATTATTATAGAAATATGTTGTGAATGATGAGAATACTACATATATTATTAACCAAACTAGAGGAATACATATAAAATATATTATTTGCCATGTTGTACTCATGTTTGAATACATTTTTTTTAAAAAATAATTTTTTTTTTTAAAATTATTTTTTATAATATTATATAGTTTTATTATAATAATTATAATATATGACAAATGTTCATTTTTGGTTAATTATTAATTTTAAATTTTTTATTATTTATCAAATGAATTTTTCAAATTTTAAATTATTAAATAGGAAATGTCATCTAAAGAGGAAAAAGGAATGTTTGGTGATTTAACTGATTTTTATAAAGCTTCTAAAAATTTTATAATAAATTGTCAAAAGCCAGATAGAAAAGAATTTATGACTATTGCAAAACAATGTTCTCTTGGATTTTTAATTATGGGTACAATTGGATTTGTTATTAAATTAATATTCCTTATGATAAATAATATTCTTTTAAGTTAAAACATAATAATATCTTTTTCATTAAAATAAAAAAATATATCAAAAAAATTTTTATCTATAATTCAAATAAAAAAAAATATTAAATAAAAAAAATTTTACTTTTTCTTCATTTTATCACAAACTTTAATTAAATTTTGTATATTTCCAAATAAAGGATCATTATTAGCTAAAAATCCTTCTAAAATATCTTTAGCTTTCAACAAATAAAACTTAGCCATATTAGCTTTATTAGTTTTAATTAAAATAACACCTAAAGTATAAAAATAAGCAGAATATCTATAAATAGTTTCCTGAGTAGCATAATTAATTTTCCTTTTTAAAACAACATCAGTCATCGAAGTTAAAATTTCTTCTGCTTCTTTATATTGTTTTAAAGATAAATAAACAGATGAAATTTTATATTGTAATTCTAAAACTTCATCATGATTTTCCCCATATAAATTAAATTTCAATTTTAAACTTTTTTTATAATAAACTAAACTATCTTTATATTTATTCATTTGTTCATAAATAACACCTAAATTTTCAAATAAATCAGCATTTAATTTATGTATAGTATCATTACCTAAAATTCCTTCAGTTTGAGATAAACCTTTTTTTAAATATTTCTCAGCAATATTAGGATTAGATAAATAAATATAACATAAAGCAATATTTAAATAAACTGCTGATAATTTAACATTTAATTCTGGTTCTTTGCATATTTTTGGTAAATCATTTTCACATTGAGTATAAGCTTTTAAAGATAAATTAAATTCTCCTAAATTCATTGATATTGCACCAAGTAACATATTTGCTTTATGACGATATATGGAATTTTGATTTGGTGTTGTTATATTATCTGTTAATATTATTATTGTTTCTAAATTATTTTTTGATTCTTCTAAATTTGATAAATTTAAATAACATTCTGCTATTGTATATAGTAATTCTATGTTAAATGGATGATCTTCTTGATAAAATTGACGTGATAAAGATAAACATTTATTCATTTGATCTATTGCTTCTGAATATTTTTGATTTGTCATTTTGTTTACTACGTCACGTTTCATGTTTTGAAGTTGTTCAAACATTTTTTTCATTTTTTTTTTTTTTTTTTTTTGGTTTATTTATTGTTTTTTATTTTAAAATTTTTTTTTTTTGGTTTTTTATTATTTTTTATTTTGAAAATAATTTAAATATTTTTTTTTATTTTTTTTAATTTATTAAATATTAAAAATGATAGTTGATTTAAAGTCAGCTAGAGAAATGAAACCAAAGAATTTAAATAAGGGAAAAATAATGTTAAATAGTGCAAAATTGACATCATTAAATTCAAGAAATCAATCAAATACAAAATATACAAAAACAACAAAAATAATAAAATCAAATAATTCAAAAGAAAAAATAAAAAAGACAAAAAAAACTATTATAAATAATAAAAATTCAAAAATATCTCAAAAGAAAATTTTACTTAATGCAGAAAAGAAAATGATATCTAATCTAAAAAAATATAATATGACAATAGAATCATACAATAAAAAAGTAATAACAGATATAATATATGATGAAAGAAAGCATATTGTAAGTGTATTTAAAGATTATTTATTATGGGATGAAATGAGTGATTTTTTAAAAAGATTTTATTATAAACATGAATCAAGAAATAGATTACCTAAAATAAATCATTATTATGAAAAATATACTTTATTTCCTCCTGTTTATTTTTCCTTAGAAGATGTTATTAAAATTATGTTAAAGAATGTTAAAAGAAAAAAAAAATATTTAGAAATTATTGAAGAAAATGAAGATAATATGTGTAATAATAATAATAATAAAAAAAAGGAAAATAAAGAATTTAATAGGATTATTAATCCAAGTGATATTTCTCAAACTGTAAGTTTGAAAACTAATAAAAATAATACTTTAACAAATACTTTAAGTTCTTTAAATTATGAAAATGAAAGTAATTCAAAAGATTTAGGACAATTAATTAATAAATTTATTAATGATGGCGATGTTTCTTATTTTAATGATACATTTATTAAAAATAAAAATAATTCACATGAAATTATTAAAAATAATTTAGATATTCATACTTCTATTTTTAAATTAGATGATTCTGAAATTGAAAAAAAAGATTATAAAGTTGAAAATGAGAATTTAGAACAGAAAATTGATAAAAATAATAAAACTAAACTTCCTATGACTGGTAAAATTTTAGAAATAAAAAAATTAAATTTTGAAAATATTAATAAAAACATTAATACTAAGGAAAATCTAGATTCAAATAATAAAAATGTTATAAATAAAGAAAAAATAAAAAAAACTAATAATAGTGACAGACAAAAAATAAGTAATTATTATTCACTTTCAAATTTAACTAATGTTAAATCTTCAAATATAAAAAAGAAAATAAATAAAAATAAATATAATTTTCCAAATAATTTATTATTTACACAAAAATTATTATCAACAACAAGAGATTCAAAAAAAATAATTAATAATGAAAAATCAAATAAATCTCTTGAAAGTTTATTTAAAATAATACAATATCCAAAACAATTAAGTCCAAGAATAAAAATAAATAGTAATACACAAAATAAAGTTATTAAACATAAAAGAAAAACAAATTTAGTAATACAAACTAATTCAAATAAAAATACTATTAGTAGTAGAATTAATACTTCTCAAAATAAAAAAGATAATAAATCTAATACTGAAAATAATTCAAAGAAAAATTTTATTAATAATAAAATTATAACTCCAAAATTTATTACTAATAATAATATTACTTCTTCAATTTATAATATTAATTTAAATTTAAATATTGGTAATAATAAGAAAAAGAATTTAACTCAAAATCCAAATTCAAATTTTAATAAAAAACAAAATAAAAATATCAAAAATAAATATAATAATATTAGAAATATTCTTTATGGAAATTCATTAATCCCAATATCAAATAATCCAACTTTTCAATTTTCAAATTTATTTAAAACTAAAAATTTAAATGAAGAACAAAAGAAAAATCCAGAATCAAAAAGAAAAGATGGAAAAATTTCATATGATTTAAATTCAAATGGAAATAATGTTCATATAAGTATTCATAAACAAACATCAAGTAATACTAATAATAATAATAATTCAAATAGTAATACTCAACCAAGTGTTAATATAAATATAAATTATCAAAATGGTAATAATAATTTAATTGAAAAAAAAGTTTCTAGAAATGAAAAAAATGTATTATCAAATTTACAAAGTAATTCAATTAAAGGAAAACATTTAGTAATTCAATTAGGAGAAAATAATACTTCAATTAAAAAGAAAAATAAAAATAAGAAAAATTATAATATTTATGGAAATGATTTAATTAATGCTTTATATCATGATACTAGTATAAGTATTGGGAAATTAAAGAAAAAATTAAATATTCAAATTAAGAAAAAATATCCTTTAACTTCTAGAAATGAAAAAGATATTCCATATAATTTAATCAATAAACTTTTAACCAAATTGAAATAATTAATAATTTATAATTATTATATCTAATTTTATTTATTTAGAAATAAAATATAAAAGTTATTTTGATGATAATTAAAGAATTTAATATTTAAAAAATTTTATATATTAATTTTTTTTTTTTGAATTTATTTATAATATATTTTCTATTTTAAACAAATAAAACAAATAAGTTACAAGCAACCAATGAATCTTTTACAATAGCTTCAATTGTTTCTTCATCTCTAATTAATTCTTTAATATTTCTATATATTTTACCTTCATATTTTACAGCTCTATAAATTCGAATATCTAATTTTCCTTTTTCTTTAATTATATCTTCATAATATTTATTTTTATTAATACAATTCTTTAATTCTTCTTTTATTTCAAAAAATGTTTGATTACTTCTAAAAAATTTAATCATAGGAGCAATTTGACCAAAAGAAAATTCAGAAAATGATATAAAAACTTTTTTATAATCTATATTTAAAAATTTATAAATTTCCTCATCTAAAAAAGGTTGTAATCTATATTCAATATCTTTTGTTCTACTTTCATAAACTTTTAAATCATTATTTTTATCAGTAATTAATTGATAAGCAAATTCTTTTTTTTTCTGTAAAATAAAATAAAAATTTTTTTTCATATAAGAAACTCCTATTTTTTTTTGTAATATATCATATAAATAATCAATAACTTCAAAACATTTTTTAATTTTTTTAGGAATTAAACAACTTAAAATTAAAATTTCATTATTATCAACATCATAAAGTGAAATATTTTGAGAATAATTATCAATTAAATCACTTTGTTTAAATAAAGTAATTTTAATTTTACATAAACATTCATAAAAATTAATACTATTTAAAATAGGAAATTCTTTAAAATCATTATTTTGTTTCATTTGAATATCATAATCATCATAAATTTCTAAATTTTCAATAGTAATAATAATTTTTAAAAAATCTTCTGAAATAGATTCCATTTGACTATTTGAATTAATAAAATAATGATTTGATGTTTTAAAAAATAAAGGTAAAGTATGTTTTTCTTTTAATTGTTTTAATATTAATTCTTTTAAACTTTTTTCATCTTGATTTGGTTTTAATTCAATTCTTAATTTTTTAATTACTCTATTTAATTCTTCATAATTAAAATTTCCATTATATTGATGTGAATATACATCAATATATATTGTTGAATTTAAAGATGTTAAAATATTATTTGTTTCATTTATTAAATTATTTGAATATATTGGAATTATTATTAATGATATAGAATTTTCTAAAAGTGATATTATATTATTTTCATCTAAGAAATATGGAGATGTTGAATTTTTTATTGTTTGATTTATTGGTGATGTTTTCTCTATTAAAATTGCTATTGGAGAATTTGTTAATTTTTGTAATAAATTTTCATATAAATTTGCTTTTTTTGATATATTTAAATGAAATATTTTTTCTACTGATAATGTTTTTGTTGATGGTTCATATTTTTTTACAAATATGATTCTTAAGTTTTTATTCTTTTCCTCTTCATCTTTTTGATTAATTTTTGAAATATTATTTTGTTTAAATATGTATTTATTTAGATTTCTAAAAATATAAATTATATTATTACTTTTTTTATCATCATTATTTATTATTTCTTTATTAGGAATTTCCTCACAAAAATCTTTTAAAGAACTATTATTTGTAAATAAATTATAATTATTTTTAACATATAAAAATAGAGTTAAAAAAGTTTTCTTATTATTAATTCTATAATCACCAATTTTAACATTTAAATCTTCAATTAATTTTAAATCATAATCTTGTCTAGAAAATATTTTAATATCTTCACAACCTAAATAATCATATAATACAAAATTATTTTTTGAAATATTAGTATGTGATTCAATAAAATCTAAAAAATCATAAAAAGTCAAATTCAAAGGATAATTAATTAACATTCTTGAATTATTATTTAAACAAAGAGGAAAATCATTATTTAAATCAATAAAAGAATTAATAATTCCTAATTTATTAATATGATTTAAAACATTATGATTAGAAATAAGAAAAATATTTTTATCTTCCATAAAACTTTTCTTCTTATTAATATTAGATTTCTCTTCTTCTTTTTCACTTTCAAATCTCTTTTTCAAAGCAGAAGGCACAATATCAATATTATCAAAACCAATTAATTCTTCTTGAATATTTTTTCTAATATAAACTAAAATATAAGCACTTCTTTCATAATTAAATGAATTAGTAATAATTTCTTTTCCACCTTTATTCTTATAAATTTCAGTATTTCCTCCAAAATTTTGTTGAAATATTTCATAAGGATCAGCTGGTTTAACTAAATCATCATTAAATAATAACCATTCTTTTTTATTAATTGAAGGTTTAATATAAGCATAATAATGACCACTTGTAGCATTTCCTTGATGTACTACAACTGAATGAAGTGTATATATATTATCATTTAATTTTTCATTGTTTAAATTATTATTTTCATTTTCATTTTCATTTTGATTTAAATTTAATAAATCTTTATTTGTATTTTTTTCTATGTATTTTGATAAGTTTATTTCATCATAATATTCATAATGGTCATTTATTTTTACCATTATTTCCTTTCTTGAATTATATTCTATTCTCTTTAATTGTAATATTAAAACTGGAGGAAAATTTAAAAATTTAATTCTTTTTTTTGCTTTTTGTTTCCCATATTTCTCAGTATCATATTTATTATCATTATCTAAAATTTCTTCTTTAATATAATCATCTAAACTTTCATAAATATCATTATAACCTTTAATAGTTAATTGTAAATCATAAAATTTTTCCATTTTTTCAGAATGAAAATCAATATTAGTACACTTAATATAATTTAAAAATTTACCTTCAAATAATCTACTAAAAGTTCCTTCAACTGGAGTTTTTTTCATTTTTTCTTCCATAACTTCACTTAATAAAACATTAAATTCTTGTACATCATGTTGAATTTGAATTTGTTCTTGTGACCAACCAAATGAATTAATTAAATTTTTAGTTGAAGCTGGACTATGATTACACATTAAATCATAAAATAATCTTTGTAATGATAATACAATTGATCTTGAATTTTCTTTTTCTGTTGGAATTTGAAAAACTGCTTTTTTAAAAGGTGAAATTGAAAATAATGTTTGTAACATTGAATTCATATAACAAGTTGCACCTTCATTATAAATTCCATTAAATGGACTTAATTGAATTTTTTGAAGTTCTGAAAAATTTTTTGTTATTAACATTTCGAATATTATATTAAAATTGTTTTTATTTTTTAAATCATATATATCATTTATATATATTTCATGAGGAATTGGAATTTCTTGTGTTTGAAAATTTTTGTTATATATTATATTTTGTAATTCTGTTTTTGGAATTTTATATGATAGGAAATTGAATGATAATTCTATATTGAAATATATACTTTCAAAAATTGAAGATAATTGAGTTTGTTTTTCTTTTTTTTCTTCTAGAATTTTTTCTAAATAAAAACTTATTTTTATTTTACCAAATTTTGATTCATTGTTGTATTCATGTGTTAATTTTATATTCCAAATATCATCTCTTATACTTTTAAATGTTTTTTTTATTTCATATATATTATTTTTTAATAATTTTTCTTTATCTATTTCTAATTTAAATAATATTTTCATTTTGTCATTTTTTGTTATGTTACAATATACTCTTTCATTATGGGAATTGTTTATTTTTATATTATTTGTATTTTTATTTGTATCTAATTGTATATTTTTATTTTGATTAGTTATATTTTCTAATGGTTTGTTTTGTTCTTTTATTTCATTTATTTTTTCATTTTTTTTTTCTGAGTTTTTACTTGGTGATTTAGTTTTTTCATTTTTATTATTTTCATTTTCTTTTTCATCTCTATTTATTTTTTTATTTAAGTATTTTTTATCATGTTGACTTTTTTCATTACTATAACTTTGAGAATTTTGATCATTATTTTTATGATGATTTTGTTTTTGAGTATTTTTTAATTTTATTTGTTCTTTATTTTTATATTCTCCTTCTTCCATTTTTTTTAATATTTATTATATTAAGTATTATAATTTATAGAAAAATTTTTAAAAAAGTTTTAAAATATTTAAAACGAGTAAACAAAGAATGATAATATTATTCACATAAAAAATAAAAATTCAAAAACTATAAATTAGTATATTAAAAATTTGATATTGTAAATATAAAATATAAAAAAAGAATTTATAATCATTAATAAAAGATAATAATATTTAAAAACATATAAAAAAATTATATAAAAAACAATTAATTTAAAAAATATTAAAATTGAAATTTAAATTTTGAAAAAAAATGAAAAATGATTTAAAGTAAATTTAAATTTAAACATAAATAGTAAACATCAAACAGAAGAAATATTATCAGAAGAAAATCCAGAAAAAACAATAAAAAAAAGAAAATGTTCAAAAAGAGGAAGTTTTCATAGAAAAACAGCATCATTTTTATCATTAGGTGAATTCTTAATGGATGAAACAGAAAAAGAAAAACCAAAAATAAATTTAAATGAAACTTCAAATAAAGAAAATGTATCATCATTAATAAATTATTATACTAATGATTGTAATTATAATAATAATATTTCTTTTCCTTCTTTTGAAAATGAAAATAATGGAAGTGTTATTATTAAAACTTATGAAAATGAAAATGAAAAAAATTCAAATTCAAATTCAAATATTGATTCTAATATTTTTACTCAGTTAGAAAAAAATAATATTAAAAATCCTTTTTTAAAAAGTTTTATCCCAATTGTTAATACTTTAAAATTTGTAAAAGAAAAAGAAGAAAATGCAACTCCTTCTTATTTATTAGCTTTAGGTGTTCAAAATGGAAATAATCATAAAAATGAATATATTCAAAAAGGACAAATTATTGAAGAAGAAAAAAGTGAAATGTTAGTTACAGAAAGTGAATTATCTAATAAGAAAAAAATTAAAAAAAATAATACTGATTTTATTAGTATGAAATTTAAAAATAATATAAAAAATTATAAGAATTATCAATATAAAAAAAATAATAATGGAAGTCAAAATTTTATTAATGAGAAAAAAAATTTAAATGAAGAAAATAAAGAAATGATAATTACTGTAAATAATATAATGAAAAAAACTAATGAAAAAGAATTAAAAAGAAGACAAGTAATATCAAAACATAAAAAAGATCTTTTATCAATTTTTTTTACTTTAACAAAATATAATAATAATAATAATAGTAATACTTTAAATTATAATAATAATAGTCATAATCATAGAAAAGAATTAAGTAAAGAAGATAAACAAATATTTAATATTGAAAAACCAAAATTTAGAAGAACATTAAGTCAAGGTTGTTCATATGTTAATTCAATTCGAATTAAAACAAAATCTAAAGAAAAAGTAAATTCAGAAAGAATTGATTTAAGTAAGAATAAAAGAAATAAAATACCAAATAAAATGAATTTATCAAAAAAAAATAATTATGTCCCTTTATTAAATCTTCATAATAATAATATGACATATGTACCACATTCAAAAAAGAATTTATCTCAAAGACAAAATTCCAAAAAGCCAAAAAATCCTTTTCATAACCTTTGTACAAAATAAATAAAAAATTATAACAAAAAAATTAAAAATAAAAAATTAAAAATAATTAAAATTAAAATAACAAAAAAAAATCATTTTGAATATTAAAATTATTGAAATTAATTAAATAATTTTTTTATATTTATTATTTTTTCATTAATATTTTTATCAATTTTTTGGATTAATAATTATTCTTTTTTTTAAAAAATTTAAATTATTATTATTTTGATGGGGTGTTTTAATTTTATATTTATTTTTATTATTATCAATATTTTATTGTTTTTTGTTTTAAAAGATTTTATTCTATTTTATTCGAGGAATTTTTTTGAATAAAAAATAATAAAAATTTTTCTTTTAATTATCAAAATTAAGTTCTTTAATATATTATTATGATTGGTATTAATTTTGATTTTTTAATAATTTAATTTTGACTTTTTTACATATAATGAAATTTTTTTAAAAATAAAAATATTATTTTATAAAAACTTATCATTAAAATTAATTAAAAAATATTGAGGATTGAGCCCAATCCCATATATGAAATAAATCCATGTTTTATTATTTATATACAACAATAAAAAAAGAATTACATAAAATTTAATTATATATATATTAAATATATAAATATGTTTTTTATAATATTATTTTATCAGAAATAGAAAATGTTTCTTCTTTTACAAAATTATCAAATAAATCACTTTGTTTTGGAGAAATATTAAAATCATATTTAAAATCAAATCCTTTATTTTTTAAATTATCATATGTCATTTCTTTAACAACAAAATGTCTAATAATATAATCAGAATTAAAATCATAATAAATTCTTGTATCAATATTTTTAATTAAAAAATTATCAATTCTTAAATAACATCTTAATAACCCAAAAAAACAATCTTTCATAATTCTAAATCTAAATTTACAATCAGTTAATCCATTATCATTTAAATCATCTTCATATAAATGAATTTCAAAATTATTAATAATAGGATTATTTGGTCCTAAATTATCATAAGGAATATTAATATTATTATCAACAATAGTTTTAAATGATTTATTATTATCAAAATTATTATTATTAAAATCAATTTGATCAAATATTTCACTATTTTTAATATTTGTTATTGTTCCCATATATGAAGAAGAATAAGTCCAATCAGAAATTGCTTCTTTTTTTTGAATTTCAATTTTTTTTAAATGTGTTAGATCTATATTTCTTTTTGCATCTATTTCAGGAGGGTTGTAATATATTTCTTTAATATTTAATTTTTCTTTTCTAATATCATATTTTGTTAAATTTAACATATCAATTGGATTTATTGAATATATAAAATTTTTTGATTTATTTATTAAATACATTCTATTGTATCCAAAAATTAATTCAGGTAATCTATTTATTTTTAAAATATTTTTGCTTATTAGTTCATTTACATCTTTTGTAGGGATTAATGCTCCGTTATTATATATAAATTCCCAATTATTATATTCATATTTTTTGAATTTAATTTCTTTATTAAAAGGATTTAGTTTTAATATTAAATCAATTTCATCTTCCATTAATTAAAATATAATTATTTAAATTAAATAAAAAATATTTATATTTAATTATCAGTTAATTCATAATGTAATTTGCTTTTATTTTTACTTAAATAATCATCAATATCAAATTTTAAATTTTCTATTTTCATATTCTTCTACTTATTTTATCATCAAATCTAATTAGTTCAGGTACTTTTATTTGTAAAATTAATTTTTTTTTTTTCTATTTTTAAATTTTTATTTAATTGATAATCATGTTAATTAAAGAATTTTAAAAAAAAAACATTTTGAACAAAATCTTTTATTATAATAAAAACAAAATCCAATAATTTTTGAATTATGAATTAAACACAAATTTTAAGAAGAATTTTCATTTAAGTAATTACATTAAGTTAAAAAATTTTATCAAATAAAAAAAAAATTAATTTAATATAAAAAAATCAAAATTAAAAATAAATTATTTAAAAACCCAAAAAAAAAAAAAATGATCCACTTAATATTTGAAGACCTAACCTTCAACGAGAAATTCCAAACATATTTCCAAGATGAGAACTTCACACCAAAAAACAAAAAAGAATACAACACCTTAGCAATAATAGGATGTCAATCATCAGGTAAATCAACATTACTAAACCACATATTTAACACACAATTTGAAGTAATGTCAGATGATAAAGGAAGAGGTCAAACAACACAAGGTATATGGGCAGCAATTAATAAAGAATTTTCTACTATAGTTTTTGATGTTGAAGGAACTGATGCTAAAGAAAGAGGTGATGATAGATTTAAATTTGAACAATGTTCTTCTCTTTTTGCTTTAGCTATGGCTGATGTACTTTTAATTAATATGTGGACTAATGATATTGGAAGATATACTGCTTCAAATTATGGTGTTTTAAAAATTGTTTTTGAACAAAATTTAAAATTATTTCAACAAGAAAGTGAAAAAAAAATCGTTATTGTTTTAAGAGATTTTAATGAATTTCAAGATGATAAAGATAGATTAATGGATTCTATTTTAGGTGATATTAAAAAAATATGGGGAGAAATTAAAAAACCTGATAAATTTAAAGATGCTGCTCCTGAAAAATTTTTTAAATTTGATTTTTATACTTTACCTCATAAATTTTATGAACCTGAAAAATTTAATAATGCTATTGAAGTTATTAAAAAAGATTTAAAAAAACCAGAAAATGAAAATGAAAAATATTTATTTGATCATGTTAAATATGATAATAATGTTCCAATTGATGGTTTTTCTAAATATACTTGGGATATGTGGGGGATTATTATTAATAATAAAGATGTTAATATTCCAGGTCAAAAAGAAATGTTAGCTCAATTTAGATGTAATGAAATTAAAAATGAAAGTTTAAATCTTGTTGAAAATAAAATTAATGAATTAGAATTGGAATCTTCTATGAAAAATATTGATAATTTTAAAGATAAAATTAGAGATATTGAAAATATTTGTAGAGGAAATTATGAACAAAATGCTAAAGATTATTTACCTCATGTTTTTCAAAATGTTAGAAAAGATTTATTAAATGATTTAGCTAATAAATTGTATTCTTCTTTTGCTAATCAATTAAAAAGATTAATTCCTAAATTTCAAAAAGATTTTAGAATTGAGTTAGAAAATAATATTTATAAAAAAGATAATTTTTATGATATTAGTGAATTATGTAAAAAAAAATATTTAGAAAAATTTGAAGATGAATTAAAGAAAATAAAATATTTTGAAAGTTGGGATGTTGGTGAAGCAAATGCAGATTTATTTGATGAAATAATAGAAAATCAAAGAACTGCATCTTTAGAAAAGAAAAAAGAAGAAATTATAACAAAATTAAAGAATTTAATTGAAGATTCAATTTTAACAAGATTAGAAACATTAAATAAAGATTTTTGGTTTGAAATGAATTCTGATATTATATTATATTTTCAAACATTATCAAATTCATATAGAAAATTCTTTAATATAAATTATAATATGGAAAATGAAGAATATAAAAATTGTATAAAAGATGTTGAAAAAGAATTAATTCATGAAATAAAAAAAGAATTCTTAAAAAAATCAAAAGAAATTCCATCAATTCAAATAGATAATTTCAAATCTGAATTTTGGAATAAAGATGGAATTCCTCGAGTATGGAATCAATTATCAGAAAGTGAAATAGACAAATTATATAATGATTTCTATGATAAAAATTTAGCATGTTTCGATTTATTTAAACAATATAAAGTAATACCAGATCCATTAAGTTTATTTAATTATGAAGAAAATGAAAATGAAAATGAAATAAGGAAAATTTCAAATGAAAAAATACCAGAAAAGTTAAATGATCCAGAAATAAAATATGAAAATTTATTAAATGATACTGAATTAAAAGGTTTAAAAATTAAATATGAAGAAGGGACAACTGATATTTATGAAGATGCTAAAAGAAGACATAATAATATAAGACAAACTGTTATTCCTATTTGGGCTTGGATTTTACTTATTTATGTTAGTTATCAAGATATTTGGAAAATGGTTACTGGATATTGGTTAATTCCTATGATTATTATTGCTGCTTTATATGGTATTTTAAATATGCTTGGTTTGGGAAAAGCGCCTTTAATGATTATTAATATGATTAAAAATCAAATTATGAATATGTTTAATAAATAGGAATTTTTTATTTATTTGTTTTATTTTTTTTTAAATTTTTTTTTTATTTTGTTTTTTTATTTTTTTTATTAAATTTTTAAAAATGTCTGGGACTGATTTTGTTAATTCTAATAATATTGATTTAATTTCTAATTTTCAAAATCAAAATTATAAAAGACAAATTGATTTACTTGAACAAAAATTAAATATGAATGAGAGAGAATATCAAAATAAAATAGAAAAATTATCAAATGAAGTTCAAACTTTAAGTAATTTAGAAATTAAATTAAGAAACCAATTATCAAATAAAGATAAAGCAATATATGAATTTAATAATATAATAAAAGATTATCAAAATGAATTAATAAATGTAAAAAAAACTCTTTGTTTAAAAGAAGAAAAATTATCTCAAATTACAAATGAATTTAATACTATAAAAAGTAATTGTAATAATATTACTTTGGCACTTTCATCAAGAGAAGATTCACATAATAAATTAGAAAGTGATTTAAATCAAATGATGAAAGAAAAAAATAAATCTGAACAAAAAATAAAAGAATTAGTTGAAGTTATGAATGTTTATTCACAAGAAATAAATAAAATAAATGAAAAAAATCAAAATTTAGAAAAAAAAAATTTCGAATTAAAAAGTGATAATGATAAATTAAGTAATGAAAATAGTAAATTAAATTATCAAATTCAAAGTAGTGAAATTTCAAATAAAAATTTACAAAATGATGTTGAACATTTACAAAAAATAAATTCTGATTTAATGGAAGAAAATAGAAAAATGAAATTTGATATTCAAAATTTAAATAATGAAGTATATGAATTAAATCAAAAATTTAATTCAACAAATAATGAATTAATACATTTAAAAAGTGATTTTTCAAATATGAAAACAGATAAAAATAAATTAGAATTAGATTTAGGAATAAATATAAAAACAAATCAAAAGAATTTAGATAGAATTCAAAAATTAGAAAATGATATTGAAAATATAATTAATGATTCAAATGATAATATAAAAATGATAATTAATTGGATTGAAAATTATTTAGGAATTTTCTCTAATGAAAAAATTAATATTCCAGAATTACCAATGAATAATTCTTCTAATAATAGAATTTTATTTGATCAATTAAAACAAAAAATAATGAATGTGAGAGAAAAAGTAAATAATAATTTAAGTAGTATTCAAAATTATAGATATCAAATTGATAATAATATGAGTGAAATTAATGATAAATATGTTAAAAATATTGAAAAAATAAAATATATATATGAAACTTTAAAAATTGAAGTTGAAAGAAATAAATATTTTCAAATATATAATCCTGAAAATAATAATAAAGATTTTCATGAATATGTTAATAAATTAGAAAGTTTAATAAATCAATTTTTACAATATGGATATAATTCACAATTGGAAAAACAAGATTTAATAAATCAAAATATAACTTTTAAAAATGAACTTAATAATATTCATCAAAAATATGATACTTTTAATAGAGATTATGAAATTTTAAATAAAAGATATACTGATTTAGAAAATAAGAATAGAAGTACAAATGATATTTTATATGAAGATTTTGAAAATTTAAAACAACAATATAAACTTTTAGATAAAAAAAATAAAAATTTAAATACTGAAATTGAATTAAAAGATTTACAAATTAATAGTTTACAACAAATGGTTGATAGAAGAAATAATTTAAATACAAGTAACTCTAATATTGATGAAAGAATTAAACAATTAGAAATTGATAATAATAAATTAATTAGTGATAATATGTTACTTGTTGAAGAAAATAATACATTAAAACAAGAATTAGGTATATCAAATAAATAATTATTTTTTTTATTTAAAATTTATTTTTTAATTTTTAATTTATTATTTAATTTTAAATATATTTAAATATAGTATTTTATTCTTCATTGTTTTCCATTGATTATCCCATTTTTGCTTTGATTTTTGATTGATATTTATTTTAATGATAAATATATATAAAATATATTATTATATATAAATTGTAAAAAAGCTCTAATAGACATTAATATATATATATATATGATAAATATATAAAAAAACATTTTGTAAAATATTAGGAGTAAAAAACAATAAAAAAAAATAATATATTATACAAAATGATATATATAAGATATATGCTTATATGATTAACAAAAATTAAAAATATTATAATCTTCATAATCAAAAAAAATATTTTTAAAATATAAAAAATGAGAGTAAAAAAAAAACAAAAAATCTCACAAATTCAAAAAGATAAATAATAAAAATACCAAAAAAAAAAACAAAAATATCCCAAGAGATATAATAATAAAATAATCAATATATAGATAAAAAATAATTTTATTAAAAATCATAAAAATGAAAAGGATAAATTATAAAAACCTATTTTTCATTTTTCGACGAATCAATAAGATATTTTTGAAGGTGATATAAAGCAAGAGTATTCTGTTCAGGAGCTCCATTAAAAGTAATAATACTCACCTCTTTATCATCTAACTTTTCAACATTTTTAGAAACTGAACATTGATATGTATTTTCTAAAGTAAGCCAAATATTTTCTTTATATCTTTTTAATAAATCAACAGATTCTTTTGATAAAACAACATTAATTGAACATTTTACACCATTTTCTAAATTTTGTTTTAATCTTTGTCCAAATTCATTTATTTGATTTGTATTTATTACATTATTATTATTTTGGGTATTATTTATTGGATTATTATTAATGTTTATATTATTAACTGAATTATTATTTGAATCATTGTTATTTTTACTTTCATTTAAATCATCATCATCGTCTTTTTTACTTGAATCAATCATTTTAATATCATTATTATTATCATTACTATATGATCTTTCTCTTTCTTTTTCTCTATCTCTATCTCTTTCTCTATCTCTATCTCTATCTCTTTCTCTATCTCTATCTCTATCTCTTTCTCTTTCTCTATCTCTTTCTCTGTCTCTATTTCTTCTATCATTTGATTCACTTCTACTCATTGAATCATTTCTTTTATATGAATGATATCTTTCTTCTCTTTTCATATTATAATCATCATCTCTTCTTTTTGAATTTTCTCTATAATTATTTCTATTATTATCATTATTTCTATTATTATCATCAGAAATAGATCTTGAAATAGAATATCTTCTTCTATGATCATAATCATAATCATTATTTTTTCTTCTAGAATAATTATTATTATTATTATTTCCATCTCTATAATCTTTATTATCTTTTTCTCTATCTCTATTAAGAATTTGTTGATTATTAAAATTAACATATTTATAAGTAATACCATAAATTTTTTCAGCAGCTTTACTTATACTTAAAGGATCACCAGCAATTTCAATTTGTCTATATTTCCTACTATCATTTTGAGGATGAACTTCAATTCTAGCTCCAGTTTCATCTCTAATAGAATTAATATTTTTCCCTTCAATTCCAATAATAAATCCAATAACATTATCAGGAATTAAAATAGAAACTTTTAAATAAGACATATTCTTAAAAATCAATTTTTGTTCTTTAAATAAATACTCACTAATAATTCTAATAGCTTGTCCTTTAGAAGGAATTTTATGTGTAGTTAATCTAAAAATATAATCTTGAAAATAAGAAATTGAATAATCAAATTGAATATTATTAATATCTTTAATATTATTTTTCAAATCATTTCTTAAATTATCAAAATTTTTCAAAATATAATTATAATAATTTTTAGGTAGTAAAATATAACAATCATATTTTCTATTATTTGCTCTATCATCATATGAAGGATATGAATTATGATAATATTCATGATCATAATGATAATGATTTTTATAATGATCATTTCTTTCTCTTTCACGTTCTCTTTCTCTTTCTCTTTCTCTATCTCTATCTCTGTCACGAGAACGATCTTTTACTTTATCATGTGATGAATATTGGAATGAACGTTTTCTGTTGTAGTTTTGGTCTTTTGGTATGGAAGAATTATTTGATTGGTTTGGATTCATTTTTTTTTTTTTATTTGATATTTTTTTTTTTTGATGTATTTATATTTTTTTTAAGGAGTTTTATTTATTTTTTTAAAATTATGGATATTTTCGATTGAATTTTTTATTTTTTTTTTGTATTTTTTTTATTTTATAATATTGTATAGTAAATTTAATTAAATTTATTTTTAATTTTTTTTTATTAATCAATTATCAATAGCATTCATTTTTATAATTGAAAATAATTTCATATTTCAAAATAAATGAAAAGAAAAAAATAAAAGAGCTTTCCATATATAATAAGAATTATATATTATATAAAAAATAGTTCTATTCATTAATCCAAAATAAATTTAAAAAAATCTGAATATAAAGCAAAAATTACAACACAAATTATACCAACTACAAAGATAATTAAAAAAACAATACAACAAATTTTTTTTTTATTTTCCTTTACTCTTTTTTGAATTTCTTTAATATTTTGGAATCCATTGCTAACATTATTATCAATTAGAATAACTTTGTCTTCCATATTTTTAAAAGCTTCATCATCTTCATTTATTTTAATTTTCATATCATTTGTTAAGTCTTTAATTTGACCAGCTAAAATTTGAATATCATTTAATTTTTCTCTTCTTATTTTCAATGCTTCTGAATTTTTTTCAATGTTTTTTATTGTTAATTGTGTCAATAATTTATTTGAATCTATTTCATTATTGGAATTATTATTTTCTTCATTATCATCATCATTTATATCTTTAACTTTTTCTTCTAAATCTGTTATCATTGATACTAATTTTTTATCTTTTAATTTTTCCATAATTTTTTCTATTTCTGAAATTACATTATATTGAGCATTTTTGTCATTTATTTCATTTATATCAATATAATTATTTTTTATACTTATAAATAATTCTTCTCTTTTAGTTTTAAATTTTAACAAAATTGATTTTAGTTGATTTTTTGATAAATTTCTTTTCTTTTCATAATATAATTTTATTTCCTTTTCAATTTTTAAATAATCCAAATATTTTTCTTTTAAATAATTTAAATTATCATTTTTTTCAAAAAATATTTTATATAATTAATAATATTTTACTGATTTAGAATTATCTACTGAATTTTCAAAGTAAGCCATTTAAAAATATAATATATACCCAGATTCAAATATATTAAATAAATAATTTTTTAATAAAATTAAATAAAAATTTTTGTCAAAAAAATTCCAAGGCATTAGCCTTGGATTCTTTCTCGCCTCTACAGAGGCAGCAAACACTACTCTTTTTCCTCCGCATATACTATCTTTCAAACTCCTCATCGCCAAGCATTTCGTAACCTATCCTGGCTCCCTCATCGGCAATCTCTGCCACACTCAGCACCGCTTCATGCAATGCCTCAACGGTTGTATATTGAATCCTGTAATATACCTCTATCTCGTACGAAGCTCCATAATACTCCACGCTTATCTCATGTTTTGGGAACTTCTCCTGTATCGCTTTTGCAACACGCTTCGCCTTACGAACGCCGGTATAGCAGTTCCCACAATAGTCCGTGAGCATGATCTCTCCATTACGCACACGGCATACCTGCGTGAAGCTATGTCTTATATGCTCCATCTCAAGACACACATGAAAGCCGTTCTGGTTATTGTTATATGGTAGCCCTGCAGCATCAAGGAACTCCGAATACTCCTTATATACCTTCGCGGTTTCTTCGTCTAAGTATCTGTTCCTCATACCAGTTACATCCATTCGTGATTCAGGATAATATCCATCTCATGCCACTTTTCATCGCCCCATTCGGAAGCTGATTCTCCCATGTCACGAAATCCGAACTTCGTATACATCTTCACCTTGTTTGCAAGGCAGGTCAGAACAAGCCTTTTTCTCCCTCGTGCCTGCTCCCTGCGGCAATAATTATAAACAAGTTCTCTACCAAGCCCCTGCTTCCTGTATTCCGGCAGAACATCCAGACCAAGCAGCATTATGTTTCTGCCATCGGCTTTGTGGTTCTTCGCATCCGTAAAGAACTCATCCTTAAACTCATGCTC